>JAOQGN010000001.1:312154-322191 GCA_027564295.1 Himantozoum antarcticum
ATGCAAAAGAACATTTAATTATTTCACTACTAGTAGTAACTTGTAGTATTAATGGTCTACTGTAGCAATAATGGCCTACTGTAGCAATAATGCCAACACAAGAAGATGAAAAGAGCTCTCTGGCGGGGCCTCCAAAACTTGGTAGGAAGTTTATTTAGCCCCTTAGAGAAATACAACAATGGATGAAGAAAGTGAGGAAGTAGATTAACACTGAGTATCAAGTTAAGCATGTATCTACTCCGGTAGGAACACAAGGACTCTAGCATACTGAGATATGACAACATTACTATGTAATGTAGCTGGCCCATTAAGGGATTAAGTGTCAGTAATGTATAATGTTCATATATTTCAATATGTGAACACTTTTAATCTTCTTAATGGTTTTAATCTTCTGTAAGGATTTTGATCACTTAATCTCTTAGCTTTTTAGTTCTATGATATGCTGTATTTTCATTATATTTCATTGACTTTTTTTATGCTTTCTATTTAGTATGTTGGGATAGCGCTCTGAAAAGCTCCCAAGTTTACAGAGTGCTTTGTAAATAAAAGAAATAATAATATACATATGGCATGCATTGCAATACAATAAAGTTGAGTTAAGTAGATAATTAAAATAATGTTATTGCAATGTCACTGCATGGTGAAGTGTCTATATATTCAGCAACAGGATAACTTGATAGATCTTGGTTAGATAATAGAAGGCAGCTGTCCACATATGTATAGTACATAATTATGTAGGGTACATCTGTATAGTACATCTGCAGCTAGCATACATGTATAAGGTGCTTCTATCATCTGGGAAGTTATCTGCCCTCTACTAATATGGGTGTAGGCAAGTTCAATAGTGCAACTGGAAGGCTGGCAGTTGCCGACACAATCAAGATGCAAGAATGCATTTCCATAACATTATTTTATTTTTTAGTCACAGCAGATTTTACAAATAGAACCAAGTAGCATGAAGTTATATTATAATCGCCCTTGTTAAACCTTGTGTTGGGATCAGGTCGTTTTTGCCAAAATAATAGTGGCGAGTCATTAGCGTTGCTACTAATGACAATTATTTAAACCTGCATGAAGCCCATATTTATAGGCATCCAACAAAACTAAACTGATGCAATCGCATGGAAATATTGTAATGGCAAGTGTGAAGCGTCTACCGCCCGGTCTACCCCACTTCTATAATGTACAGAGAAAAATGATACGGTTAAGTTGACAGTAAGCTACTCTCAAGACATTTGACCGCAAAGTTTACGTATTTTAAACGATTATTTGATAATGAGCTTTATTATTAGCTTTATAAGGTTATTTATAATGAACAATTCACTGCTGATGGAATAAGTACCGTAAATTCGCCGTCTTTTTAAACACTGGTTATCGTCAATTCCCACTATCATAAATTTTCAAACTATAGTCAAATTAACGATAAGCTACGTTCAAGTCATTTCATCGTATATTTAACGTCAATCAAAGGAAGATCTGCTAACAAGCTATATTCAATGCACAATTTACTGCTGATGGAATCATTACCCCAAACCCTTCAACTACATATCTTTCTGGCATCCTAAACACTTTTGCTAAAGCTGCCATAGAAACATCACCAAAGGTGATGTCACCTACCTCAGCTTCAGTCCAACACATAGGGTCCAATAATTTAACAGCGGATGCCAGCTTCTTATACTGAGCATCTTCTCCCGCTACAGATGTAAACATACGAGCATCTAAGTTGTCAACAATAGACTGTATGAATTGGCTTCTGGGTATTTGGGTCATGCCCTTGACAACAAGCTTTAGTTCAATTCCAGCAAATTTTTCAGGAATTTCTGACTCGTACTTTCCTGGCTTATCTTTGAGACTAGTAAGCACCCTTTTGGTAAGGAGCATTTTAGAATGTGCAGTACCAATAGTGGTATTGTTTCTCTGAAGAAACAGAGATAGACTGGACAATTCTAAAAGCACATCATACATGATGGCTAGATTGCATACAAAATCTACACTGTTGAGGTGACAGTAAAGATTTTTGAAAGTTGCCTTTTCAGTGCTATTTCTTCTACTGTCAGTAGATGCAGATTTGAAATGAGACGACAATGAGTTAAATGACTCCCAAACTGCTTCACCTACTACTACAGTACTAGTACAGTATAAGCACTTGTACCATAAGGAAATATTTTGGTTTAATAAAATCCAGCTTATCAATAATAACATGTCTTCCTAGTACTAGTAATGTGATCTGAGTCAGATGAGTGACTTGATGAGTCTGTGATCAACTACTCATTAATCATGCTATTTTGTTCAATTAGCTGAAACTGAAAGTCATAATATACTAGACACACAGTCACTCTCAGTCCAAGGAGTTTTGTTCCCCTCCCCAGGTAGGGGAATAAAATTCCTTGCTCAGTCTCACTCACCACAGCTAGTGATTCACAATGACATTTTATCATCTTTGTTGGTAGCCTTGTATTGATATTAAATGGGCACAATCCATGGATATATCATACATAGTACAATTACTATTGCATGGGCACAATCCATTGTAAGAAGCGATCATAATAGTAGGATCTGGGTACCCAGCGAACGGAATAGTAATCAATATAATAGGTTGGCATATATCAGGCATCAATACCTATAATCTTCATTGAGTGACAGACAGATTGAGACTTCTACTGTACAACTGCATTGCACAACATTAGTTTTTACAACACTAAATTTTACTTACACCGATTAAAAGTAGCTGTGACAATATTATTACAATATGAATAACTAATGTTTATATGAACAGGTAACGAAAGAGTTTGAGACGGAGCCTTTGCATTTGCACTAAATTCTTTTTTGTATTTTTCCCATAGCTGAGAGGAAATAATTGAGGTTCTACCAAATTATAACAAACTTGTTACCAGCAAATAAATTCAGTTTTTGATTGAGGGAAATGACCATCTTGAATTTTCTGATACCTCCTTGATGTTGATCATGGTATGTTCAGATAATGAAACAAATATAGCTGGACACCAGTAATAATTGCTAATGCAAACCTCAACTCCAAGAAGTCAGTCTATAGATTATACCTGAAAATAATTCCGAATATGGGGTTTTGTAAAGTATGCCGTTAAATTTTGACAAAACATATATATATAGTCAATGGTTTTGCTTTAGGCTACTAACCTTGCTTGTACCCATTCTAATCTCATTGCTTCCAGTGGCAAGAAAAAGCTCTGTTAACATCTGCCAGAAAAAAGAATGTCATCATACCGGTCGTCATACTACTGAACCTTTGATTATAATTATGAGAAACCACGTGTACAAATGTTAATAGAAATTAAAATTGACTGTTTGTAGAATTACAAGACCCCCGATCCGACAATACGCAAATTCAGAGTTCCACGAAGCATGATAAATTGTTTTTGCTAATCAGATGTCTGCACATGGTAATAGTTTTTCTGCAAAATTTCTGCACAGCAGAAAGCTGATATTTGTACATGAAATAGTAGATATTAGTTTCCTAACAATGCGCCTGCATTTGGCAAAACCAAATACTTGTATTTGAAATACATGTAGTGTAGTAGTATAGTTTTCCAGCAAGTGTCTGTACTTGACAAAGAGACACAGACCCACATACTCATTTATGAACTGTCAGTTACAAGCCATCTCAAACTAAAAAGAAATTGCCTCAATTAAATTATGTATATATTTGGTCGAGTCATGTTGAACCAGTTTACAATGAAATGGAAGCACTACGGAGTCAGTACTGACAGAAATAGTAGGAGCGTTGTAAGAACTTTGTCTGAAAAGGAGTTGTGCCACCATTCAACTTCACAGTAACACAACTCCTAATATTGTCAATTATATTTTATCACATTCAACAATTATGGAGCAATACACCAATCGCAATAATTACCCAATAATTATGGTTTTGCAACTAGACAAGTAATCAATTTGTGTTGGTAGAATCAATGGATTTATTTTCCTGCACAGAGTGAGTGCAAAATAAAGTGGATCATGGGCCTACCTGTGATACAAAATGGCAGACACCACTGCTCTTGCAGCAATCACACGAGTTCAAAGTTAGCTGCGAAGATGTGGGTTCAAGCTGGCTTGCAACCTGGAGATTTCATTTGGCAGGTTTCTCTTTTCACCAATCGAACTACCAATAATGCCACGCAATGTGGAGTGAGTTCTACTTGACTAACTCTGCTATTTTATATTAAATGTATTTCACAATTATTATCAGTGTACAGATTGTATATCATCACTGTGGTATACAGTAACATTACGTACTTTCAGTGGCAAGTTAGCCGGTCTTTACAAGCTTTGTTAAATGCGGAGTTGCCCCCACGATCAGTCAACAAGAAATGTTTCGTTGCCTGATCATGGGGCAACTCCGCATTGAACAAAGCTTGTAAAGACAGGCTAGTGGCAAGTACCAATTTTTTTTGACCTAGACGATCTGCGATGGATTTCCACCCCCACTCCTCCTCAGGTCATGGTTAGGACCTGAGACGGACAATACTTATATTAGCGCTGTATGGGAACTCTTTTTTATATATCTTGCTTACACTATTAATAATTCACTATAAATATGGGATAAATATATTCTCGTTTTCATTATGAACTGCTGTCTTGTATTGTAGTGTGTGCGCCGGCCCTCCCCCTTCTACTTGTGAGTCGACTCCCCCTTATCTCTAGCCCAGCATTACAATCCAAGAGCTATAGATGTCTCTTGCTACTATTGTCTAGGCTCGGTGGTAGTTCCTCTCCACCCAGGGTAATGGGGACAAACTATTACAATACTGCTATATAAAATTTATATTTAACGCAGAAATTGAAAGGTTGCATGAACTAATGCAGCAAGAACGTTTGTGTCTAGACTGTTAAACTAAAGCAAGTTTCTAAAAACCCTTCTTGGTAAAACGTTGTCCCTGACAATTATGGGAGTTGGCCTAGCAGAGCATCCTGATCTGCAAAAATTGAAATTTTAAGCAAATGAATCCTTGAACATTGCCGGCTGTAAACCAAAGGAAGTGCAGGTGCAGGTACTTTCCGATTTTTGCAATAGTTTTGTCATATTTGTGCACGTATATATTT
This sequence comes from Himantozoum antarcticum, assembly GCA_027564295.1. NCBI lineage: Eukaryota > Metazoa > Bryozoa > Gymnolaemata > Cheilostomatida > Bugulidae > Himantozoum > Himantozoum antarcticum. The sequence goes on from JAOQGN010000001.1 coordinate 317,231, forward strand.
TTGTGTGCCACATTTCACACCAATCAGACACGAATATGAACAAATGCTACACTAAATTGGGAAGAATTTGCTCATAATTGCTGTCAATGTTGACCAATTAACATAAAATGAGAGAAAATGTTTCACGACATTAATCTTTGTATTTTAATAATATTTGCTGACAAAAGTTGAAGATGTTCATTTCAAAGCTGCAAGGACAGCATATGATAATAACCTTCCCAGTAACGCTCATCAACATAGTAGTTTCATATTACATCACAAAAATTTATTACGCGGTACATATAATTGTAATAGTTATTTATTCAATTTAGTGACAATCAAATTAACCATTTAACGTGATCATATAATTATAGACGAAGAAGTAGTGTATCAATCACCGCTTAAGCTAGTAAATCTTCGTTGACAAGTGTAAGGCAGCTTTCAGTTGCGGCTTCCGTTCTACAACACAATTCATCAGAAAAAAATGATAACATTATAGTAGTGAAAAGGTACAACAAAAGGAAGTATGGCCATGGCCACAACACAGATTTAAATAACAAATATAATTTGTGGGAAATAAATGTACAAGGTGTGGAGTAACATTCAGACTCTGTAAAACTCCGGTTACGGTATGGACAAAAGTCAGCGTTACAGTACGGACAATAATACAGTAGCAGAGAATTTCAAAAATCCAATGCATCCATTATTTAGCAAATTAGTAATATATAACTACAATTTAATGATCCAATGAATGGAAAGAAATATTTGCTCCAGTTTGCTACAAGGTCAGGGTATAAATAACATTGCCTCGCGGAGCACTGTAGTGAAACATTTATAAGACAGAAAGACAAATAGCTAAAATGTGGAAATTGAAAACTTTCAAGCAATTGCTACTTAAATGGACGGCTATGAATGCCAAATCCATAGCTGAATTTCCAGAAATTGAAGTTGTCAATGTTAAGATGAAAGGAGCTTATTGTTTCAAACAAAACAAATGTAAATTATCGCATGGGGCATAAAAATGTTTTAGCAGCAAATTTAAAGCGAAATATAGTCAAAACGTCCCACAAATTTGCAGAATGACATTTTAAAACCATTTTTTCAATAAGTGTCAATGCAATAATTTTTGATTCGATTTTCGATAAACAGCACGATTCAATTCAGTTTCATACTGGTTATTAAATACTGGTGTGCATCTGTGTAATGTCAGAAAACTGTTCGCATATTGCAAACTGTTTGGGTTAGCAACCATTGTGTAGATCTACACTGCGTTCTGAAAATAAATCTATGACTATAATTGCATTATGGTGTGTCAACAATGTGTTTATGTTATAATACTACCAATAAGTCCAATATAATATATTATTAAATAAGGCACATAATACTAACAAACTGAAAAAGCAAACGATGGATTCATTTTTGAAATACACGCTATTTTCAACACTAGAAAGACATAACATAACATTTTAAAATAATATATGAGCATAAAGAAACCCGTCAAATATTAGAAAACTCAACTTTTGTACATTGTATCTTTTCCACAGATTGCAGCTAGATTAGGAGGTTCCATACATGGAACATTATTTTAGTAAGCAACTGGTCAAATTTAGAGACAGATAGTTCAAAATAGTAAATAATGTGTGCAGTAGGTTGAATGACTTAGCAGGGTATGTCTACCACGTGTAGTGTCGAGGCAATTATTTTGATTTTTGTAAACAGTGGTGTAGATATGCTGATTTCAATGAAAATTTTTTAGTGTAGACTAGTAGACTAGTGTAAATAGAGACAATAATTATGAAACGGCATCTAGTGTAAATAGAGACAATAATTAAGAAACGGCAAGCAGTTCTACTTGCAGGTATCAGGCGCATAGCAAACGCTAAGTTAACAGTTTTCTCAATTACAGAATGGTAAGACAGGTTACATGTATAACGCATTGCATAATATGGTAGTGTCACGGTGCTACGGAAAGTACATTTCAATTACAAATAGAAATGCTTGCTTCATCGAAGTGAAAGTTTAATGATTACACAATTATTAACATATTTCCGTACTGCCATATAGACAGTATGATAATTATGAATAAATTCTGGCAGGTTAGTTACTCACAGCTAGTTTGGGTGAAGCTTTCTTTTTGTCGGTTGACTCTCCCCCTTCTTCTACCTCTTTCTTTTCATAATGTCCAAAATCGTCAAATATTGAAGTACTATGTCTGTAGCTGTGCATGATCTTAAGGACGAGTCTACCTTTATCAGCGGGAACCTCTTGCGTATCTCTCGAGTTAGTCACAGGTTTGTTTTCGTTATTTTCAAGTCGAATGTGGCGAAGTTGACCATTTGGAACGTCTTTCACATAAACCCATTTTATTTCCATGCTGCCTTTCCATTTGTCTTGTGTCCATACACCTGCATGTGTCTGATAATCCACTCCAGACATCATTTGTGCCATACCACAAAAATGTCCACTACCATTAACAGAGTAAAACAAATAAATAGGCCCCTTGCTTTCCCTTTCCTTAAAAGCAGCGTCCAGACGTTTATTTCCGTGCTCAGTACTGCACCAAACACCATATTTAATAGCACGATGAATATCATCCTCAGAATAACTTTTAATGACAAAAAATCGTGCATTTTTAGCAGAAAGGTCAAACGATTTGGGATTGTAAGCATTTGACTGTTTGAGCTTACTGAGTGTGGGGTCAGACTCTGCATCGTCTTTATCAGTATGCGGCAGCCTCTGATTAGTTGGGCGGTCAGAGTGTGCTGCAGCTGGACCAGTACGTTGACTTCTAGGAGCAGACCAAGCATTATTACGTTGTCCTTGAGAAGCTGAACCTCTACTAGGTGCTCCTTTGTCCCAGTTGCTCTCTCTAGCTGGAGGAGCACGAGTCAAGATCTTATGTGGAATTGTAACAGGTTTGGCAGGCTGTTTTGCAACATTTGCCCAGGATGTCACACCTCTGGGTTGAGCTGTGGAGCCAGCTGCAGGCGTTACACTCGAGTTGTTGACATTAGCCATAGTAGGTTCTTGTAACGATGTTTCACTAGATGAACCTTGGTTAGCATCACTATGTCCATTAATAGACAATGTGTGCATGCCTTGCTCCAATTCATTTACATCATTGGGTTCATTAACAGCTGCTGCAGGAATATCTTGGCCGTTTGTCATAGGCTTCTGATGCACACCGGTTGGGCTATGATAAGTCTCAACATATGCCTGGTCCATTGCCGCCGGCATGTAAGGTTGACCATCGGGCATTTTCATAGCGTCTGTTTGGTGAGGCGTGGTGGTCCATGAAGCATAATCAGTAGCATAACTAGGCCAGAATGCTGTTGCAGCATTGTAGTCAAAGCCAGAAAATTGCATGTATTCTGTATTCATTTGCTGACCATAACCATTAAGATAGGACATAGTGTCATTACCCGATGTAGACCATGCACTAGCGTCAAAGAAACCTGTACCAGGGTAACTCATAGACTGGTGATAATAGCTGTTCATATAAGCATCACCACTGGGACTGGACATCTGCATGGGTGCATTGTACTGCGCCTTCAAAATCAGAAAACAGTATTTTTTAGTGTTCAAATTATGAAAGAAACATAATTTAGCAGTACATTGGAACAAACAACGAAATGGCAATTTGGTAATACGAAATGGTGCAAATATCCATCATAAGGAAGTAAGTCACAAGTAAACCATTCATATATGGTGGCGCGTGCAATACACACTTACTTGTTGGGTTTGAGGCTGAGGATGCATCTGTGGTGGATGAGCATAATCGTACTCTTCTAGCCTCGCATTGCCATTAACTACAATTATTATCATTAACAAAATGTTAATAAGGTCGGCAAGAAATTATAGTAGCGCGAAGTCATTTACTGACAACTCCACTAGTACATGACAACTGAACGAAGAGTGTCACAATATGCATTTTTCTGCATTTTATACCACTTCACACAAACATTGGTTATGGTGCTTTCACATGGGCTGAAAGCCAGCCAATATAGCTCACCCGATGGCACTAACGACAGATTTCCGGTAGTAAGCGCCGAGTGGAAGAAAACCTGTTTGGGAGGTTATCCCCAAAGGCTATATATAGGGACCATCTGCAAAGAATGAACAGGTTCATCATTTCCCGAATCGCCGCTAGTGTCAGCCAATCAGAGGCGCCATGGTTTATGGCGCATTATAAAAGAGGTTTGTATATTTAACATGTAGCAAACTTGCTTGCTGTGGCGCCTGCGCACTTCCTTACTTAGGCAGTTTCGCTTCATACAAACATGGAGAAGTTGTTATTCAGACAGAAATTTTATTATTTTTATTTATTTATTAAGGGGATAGTTCACATTTTAGGCTATATCTGTTGCACTATTGCCTTTACTGTGTTGATGCTAGAACAAATTTGCCACCATATTGTGGTCAATCAATCTCTCAACTGTTGTTTAATACCTCATTTGTTAGGATTGGACCAGAGGTAAGCTCACAGTATCAAAATTTGTATGTAAGTTTATATATTATATATAAATATTTGTTCCAATTTATTGAACAACTGAGATAAGTCTTTAATTACAAATTATAGCGTAATGCATAATATAATTTATTACATAGAATAAAATGTCAAATTTTTTTAAAATTATTTTTATTATAATTGAAACGGATTTCGCAATAAATATATAATAATTTTGACACATAAGGATTTGACACATGTGCAACATACTTCTGTTAATCAAAATTTGGTCTCATTATAAATATTACTTTCAAATTTCCCAATCGCTATCTAAAGGCATCCCATTGACGATAGGGAACAACTCCTCAAAATTGCTAAAACATGGCTTACAAATTTTGATACTGTGAGTGTGAGCTTACCGTGGCCCAATCCTAACAAATGAAGTTTCAAACAACAGCTGAGAGATTGATCACAATATGGTGGCAAATTCATTCTAGCATCAACACAGTAAAGGCAATAATGCACCAGATAATTA
>JAOQGN010000001.1:322291-344714 GCA_027564295.1 Himantozoum antarcticum
AAAGCTAAAAAAATTCTGTTATGAAATTTGTTCTAAAACATATGGATTATGACTAAATAATAATGATGCTACAGTATATGTGTAGTATAGTCTACAGAGTATGATGCTACAGTATATGTGTAGTATATGCTACAGTATATGTGTAGTATATGCTACAGTATATGCTACAGTATATGCTACAGTATATGCTACAGTATATGCTACAGTATATATGTTAAGACTAAATAATATGATATGAGTGTAGTCAGGGTTGGGCTTGTTTGTTTTGTTTTTATCTTTTCACCATTATGAATAATCATTATCGCTTCGAGAAATATACAATAACAAAATCATTTCACACATAACAAAGAAGAGACAAGACACCTTTGCATCTAAAACCCAAAATCTTTAGTTTCAAACACTAAATTAAATACGTCTTAAAACCCAAAAATATTGAATCTCAAACCCCGAATCTTTGAGGGTCGAACCCCAAATTTTGATCCTCAAACCCCAAATTTTGAGTGTCAAACCCCAAAATCTCAAATCCCAAACACCAACCCTTAAACCGCATATGCCAAACCCCAAAACCCTTGCATATATGCTCTATAACTGCATGGTATGGGGGAACAACTCCTACTTTCATTCTCCTTGTCGACTAGCTAACTTGCCAGCAAGTTTATTAGCTTTCAATGACTCATTGTGATCTCGGTGGAACCGGCAGATTGGCAGCTTTAAAACGATATGCTGGAATTAAATCTGAGAGTTGAAGTTTTTCATACATTTGAATTAATCCCTCCTGGTGTCGGCTATATAAAAAAATATTTAATTGTGACTTTGGGGGTTCATTCGCGAGAAACATGGGGTGCTTGGCAGCATGTGGAAGGCTTATTTATTTACAGATTTCTGTGCCATTGCATATATCGGCTGCCGAACATGCTTGCAACCTTTGGTGAGGTCGGAATTTGTAATCGTCTATCACCACCCTCCTATTAGGTACAGGGGGCGTACTTAGAGGCGGTCGGTTGAACAATGCCTCAATGCAAATATAATTTGATGAGTGAGCCAGATATATATAGGTATCATGCAAGGAATTTATAGATAAATGAATGTACTTAATGTATGAATAATCTCTGTGAACTGTTGTGATCTATATATAAAACAAAAATGGGAAGCAAACATTTTATAGCCTCCACGGAAGATTTGGTAGGAGGTGATAAATCCAAAATAATCAGCTGGGAAAACTTGCAAAAATCAGTATTGACTCCTTTAGTACAACACTACGAAAATTTTGGTGCATAGAACATTTTTAAACTCGACAAGGAAAATGTGCAGAAAATTAGCTTCCCAATGATGAATAATTTGTGCTGGTTGATAACATTTTGTGCGCATTTTATTGAGGTCAGTGTATTGCAATATTCATATAAGCTACAATGAGGAAATAAATACACCCCCTGTACCATAGGGTGCAAACTCTGCTATTGTAAGTTAATAATACAAGTATCAATAGTACAATGATGTACATGTATATTATAATATGGTGTAGCACAGAAATAATTCATAACAAGTCTTTTGACTGAAAGAGGATTGTTATAGAAATTTGTGAGTGCACATCTGAAGAACTATCTCACTGTAACTGTATTTCTAGTGAGAGGAAGCTAAGCTATTCCATTAATTGTTTGCTAATAGCATGTTCATTGTATTTGGTAAATTCATTCTCACTTTAATCATAATAATATCATTTATTTATAAAGCGCTTAATAAAGCAAGAGTTTCTTCTAAGCGAAGCTAGTGCTGTCGTTACAGCCTTTCACTAATAACAGTAGCCAAGTAACAGCTGGGTTTATTATTTCAAATTACTAAATGATAAAAGTATAGCTGGTTAATTCCATCTATATCTGACTTATGTGTATTGTAAACTTAAACATGTAAGACGTAGCCAAGACGGTACACTATCTTGTGAAAATACCCATATCAATATTACAATTATAGCGTACTTTTGAGTATGGCCTGATTTTCTTCCTTGACAGACAACTCCAATGGCAGTTGCCAGATCCAGCCAGATATGGTATTGATCTGTTCAGCCAATGGTTGCTGTATGCAGGTATACATTATGAGCTGTAATTCAAATAACCGACAATGTCTAGATCGTTTATCAATTCATTTGACAAGCATACTGCAAATTGCCACTGTAGCATCAAGCGATCATCTGCCATCTAGTCTTAGCTGACGGCTAAACAATGCAACTGTCCTCAATACCTGAAAAAATTCACTGCATCTAATTAAGATTATTCCGTCTCATTTTAGGAAACCGCTTGGCAACATCTTCACGGGTAGTAACAACGCGTTCCACTGGTCAGAACAATGGTACTCTTGCAAACTCTAACCATAATAGTGATATCACTAATCATTGTGAGCAGCACGGCCAAGGTAGGACACTTCTAATTTAATATATGCATTAGTAATGCTTTTCAGGATTTGGAACGGCTTTGTTAGTACGTCCATCACAATAATGATTAGTGATGCTATATTACACAAAGCATGAACTTTACTTCCATTTGTCTTGTGTTAATTTTCCAAATAACGCAGAAGTTTGGAGAAGGTAGTCATCATTATCCCATACTAATGATTACTGCATTAGAGGCTCAATGAAACACTCACATGCATGCGTTTTGGTTGTATGCCTATTGTAAACGACTCGAAAGATAACCAGGATTTGTTGCTTATTGTCTAGCGTAGAATAAATGCTTAAACTTAAATTAAAATTACTTAAAATAAACTCTGCAACCTCTGGTAAATGGAAGATTTAAGCCCATCCATAACTCCCATGTTGCATCCATATGCAATTCCGAGACCATCAGTACCACGTGATGATGCAAGTACATGTACACGTATGTAGTATTATTAATATTTATTTCACTCGGGTACTTTTGCGATCTTTTGTCAAATTTGATTATCCAACAATTACCTGGTGTCTTTCCGAACATAAAAAAGTAGTGATTATTAAACTTGCCCTTATTTACAGCTGCTTGATGCGGAGGTTCAATATAATTATACATGCAATCATTAATTTTAGCCACGCATGCCAGATTTTAGGAGTTGTGCACTCCTCAACAGTTTTTATGGAGAGGACAATTCTAAAGTGTATAAATGTGCCTGTCATCGGTTGTAGGTAACCCTCAAATTTATATTTTGTAGCTAGTTGTGATGCAACATCAACTTCACCGTGTCACTATAGCTGGCAAGAGACAAAAAGGTATCTAACTCTACTATCTGTTGCACACTACACAAATCAAAATCAGCTGTCATTTAATAATTCACTTTCTACCTCAACTTTATAATATTTATTGTCACAGATAATTAGGTAAACAATTATGTTCTGCTTAGCGCAGTAGCACCCATCACTTTATTTCCATGTTGTAGAGTCTGGCCCAAATTTGTGCTGCATGCACACTTACAAGTGGCGGTTATCTCAAATGAACAGCTCAGGGAAGGTGAATGGGATTCTGAAATAACAGACAATCAGATATGGACTGACATGATTGCTTTATGGGACTAAGATCAGAGACTGGCATAGATGACAGTGTTTTTTATTTACATTGTTCTAATAATTACGGTATATTCTTTCAGTTAAAAAAGTATGTTTTCAATAAATCCAGTAATATCACATACACCTGTGCTAGTGTACTTATATCTATAAATGGCAACAGTTGGAGGAATTTGGTAAATAATAATTAACCATAATTTAAAATAATTTGACGAACTTGAATAGAAAATGAGCCTTCAATTCTAAAAGCAAACAGCAATATTAATGGACTATAAAATAATATATATTATATATACTGTTGATAAACTACAAAAAATATCTCCTCTTGCATTAATAACTAAATGTTTTGTGTGGCACATAATAAACATAGTGGAAATAATATTATGGTTGCTATAAAAATTTACATAGTGAGCAGTGTGTGCAAGTTACGTATTGGACTCTAAAAGTGAACCAGCTAATTTGTGGTCCACTTTGTGAAAATGCATAATATTTGGTGTAGTGTGCATTTCAAGCTCAGGAGAGCTTGCTCTACACCTTTCTCTTTCAATCCAATCCCTTAACGATAATGGCTCCTTGTTGTCACGTGGTTGTAACCTTTGCCAAGCCGTTAAGGTCTCTTGAGCTTGAGGAGCATTGGCTTCATCATTCAGACAGTTTTGTTTTGCTTTGTAGCTGGCAAGCATATCTTTAAATAGTTCAAAGTCTCTTGCACCTCCAACGGTGTGCCGTCGTCTAATCCGCTTCTTTTCATCGCTCATACGACGATGGATAAGTGGCATGTCATCATAGTCTATGGCATTGTTGTTAGCAAAATCTTTGTAGTCTTCGCTACTAAAATTGCCAGGTTTATCGTTTCTATGTGTAATGACACTGCCAGTTGCATTTACTATCCTAGGTACACTTGCATTAGATGCTGGGGGATATCCTAATGGTTTAATGTCCTTGCGCTCTATTCTAGAAGCTATTCCGACTTTAGCCTCTTGCCGAAGAGGTGCACTACTAACACTAGATGTCGACCCATCAAATCCATGAGTGAAATCTTGATTTGAAGAATAAGATTCACATGCGTTCATGTTTTCTTTGTTGCTAAGAATACTGAGCAAACTCTCACGACTTTGATCTGATGTACTAGTATAATTATGTTGAGCCGAGCGATTGTCCGATTGTCCACGCTGACTCCAGACACTGCTGCCCATACTAGAACTATCACTACTAGTTTTTGGTCTATGATTTCCTTGTCCATCCAGTCGGAATTTCGGATCAACTAATAGTTTTAGTTTCTGATCGAATGTTGCTGTGATACTAGATAACAAATCTGAACCATCCTGTGATTCTGTGCTAGAGCTGGATGAGTAATTTTGGAATGGTTCAAGGGTATCCATCATTGAATCGAGAGACCCTCTTCTTTGTAAGCTAGAGCTCTTTAACTGATTCTGAATAACACGTAATGTTCTTTGATGAGTCACTACCGGCCCACGTACCTCTAATTGTAAGTGTTCATAGTTCTCATAGACTTTGCTAGGTACATCTTCCTCCTCCAGCTCCTCTTCTATGTGTGTTGGTTTGGCATGATATAGTTGCATAGGTTTGGGCGGAAGAGGGGGTGTTACATCTACTCCACGAGCAGGAATAGGTGGAGGTGTACCATCCGATTGTCGATCTGAGCTGGACAGTCGTCTCATGTGATGGTTAGGTTTGAAGTCGGCATGATAAGGATATTGATCATGTGTTACTCTTGGGTGGTGATCTGCAGCTAGTAACACAGATTCTTCAGAATGCCATCTTGGAATTGGACTGTTACTACTAAAATGACCCGTCACTGGGTGATGAATGTATCTTTCCTCAGGTATGGATTCAGGGCTAACAGTCATACCTGTTGTGTGTGGTACGCGCCAGGCTTCTTTGGATTTCTCCTCCCTAATATCCAATAATTTCTGATTCCGTACAGCGGCCTGAAGTAACAAATAATTTAAAACAAAATAAGTCAATTTCTCAAAACATTATGTAAATCAGATGACTTGTAATAATAGGAAGCTTCAGCACAGAGTTATCAGCTATACGGTGTCTGTGTGCAGCACGGCGTTCTAACGGACCGAGTCCCCTATGCAAACTGCTTTCCTTATGGCGTTACATTTTGGAGTTGTGTTCTCTTTAGCATTATTTCATTGATTCCACTAGTCATTTGCCGAATATCAGTCACAAACAGGCAAACTCGCGCAGTTGTTTTACGATTCTACATTTTGATTGGTCAAAAGAATTTTACTCTGAAACGAAATAGATATTTTTTATGCTTTGGTTTAACTATGTTTTGGTTTAACAAATTATTTGGAGTGTAAAATTGGATAATAAACGTTAACCGACCGAGTTAAGTTGTTTATAGACCCAAATCAAAAATCTAGAATAACTGGTAAATACAAAATCACTGGTATACATAAATTTATGTCGTTTTCATCAACACCAATGATGAGCCTTCATAGCCGTTCAATGTGACGCCGTCTGCCCAACGACGCGTCCTACATGATACTTTTGTGCGCATCACGTGACAATCAACACCACGAGTTTGGTGCCGTCGAGCTGATCACTCCGTACTAAAACTAACTATTATCAGTTCAAAAGACTGGAACTTGCACACTGGGTGGCCGGTTAAATGCTAGGCCCTGTAGTGAATTTGATCAGCATCTGTAGTAATTTAAATGTGAATGCAAGGTTGGCTGGATATAACAACTTAATCTCAACAAAGAATAATTATAATGATTATTCGACGATTTCAAATTGCAAGAATATAGACCATTCACCTACATAATGATACGGGAAAGAAAGTATAGGAAGGTGGCTCTAGATATATTAATTGCAGTTAAGATTTTTGAAATGCATTGTTAATGGTGATTCTCTCAAGTAAATTTGCCTAATTTATCATAAACTTCTACAAGTTTGTGGTGATACTCAACAGCGATACTACCCAATTGTAATGTACTAGAGTAACATGAAAATCCAACCAAGAGTTTTGTCCTGTAGTGAAGGTCTCTTACAAACCAATTTTCAAAACTAGTTTTTATCAATTGCTGTATCTATGATAACAATTATACACAAAGTGAAATCTGACAGCCACTGTGCATCTTTTTCCATCATTACTATCCTGGCAATCGGTAACAATTGATGAGAAATATTTGTTTCCACTTTCTCAAACGAATTACTAGATAAATGCACACCTCTTGCTGCAAATCTCGGTTTCTGAAGCCATGGTCATCTTCCGGAGAGTGTTGCTGGTCCTTCAAAGGACTAACTGACGATGGTGAGGAGGTTAAACTGGGATTTAGCGATACTTTGCTGATATTTTTGTTGACAGCACTGGAAAAGTCCGACATCAGTTGAGCCTTACTTTTATTTTCTACAAAATAGGTAAACATTATCAGAGTGAAATTTTCACATTTCATACAGTACAACCGAGTTGTTTACGTCCAGGCATGCTCCCATTATTACAATATTTTATAGACAATAGTCGTGGTTATGAATTATTGGGGAGTAGAACTAATTGGTTAATCTCAATCCCCATACATAGGCAGATTTGAGGGTGTAACTTTCCACTTTCATATTCTAATCTACCACCAGTACATTTTAATCATTATCAAAATGCTCAACCGCAAAAGAAATTGCAATACATATATTATTATTAACAAAAACATATTTTACTGCACATACGGCTTTGTGCAGTTCTCCATGAGAAAATATTTGAGCATGCAAGGAGAAGTCCCAAAAAGCACTTTCTTGGAATAGTAGGTAAGAAGACTTCACACAATACCGCCTTTGAAAGTAGGGAATCTGTGGTAGTGATGTCAACATCTACGCAATATTAGATGAAATAATTATACTCACTGTTACCAGTGATCATGGCAAGATCCGCACTCATGTTGTTCATAGTTTCACTTATAGGAGCGCATGAGGATGCAATCTCTGCTTCATCCAAGGCAGGGGGTTCAGTGTCGGCAGGAGAGAAGATCCATTCATAGTATATAATAATAGTCTCTGTAATTCTACATTGATCTGACATGTCTGCCACGAGTGACATGACGTCACTGGACCCTCCATCACCGGCCCTTACTATGGTTGGTCCCAATATAATAGCAAGATTTCTCGTGTCCATCTAAAATCATGACAACAAATATTGAATATATTCAATATTCAATAAGATTTTCAATACCATATATTGGAAGTCCTACATAATGGATGGCAAAACACATCTTCTGTCCCATCTCCCGTGCCAAGATTAATTACACATTTATCACTCAATTATCTTCCACGATACAGACAGCATTTGCTGAAATTGAAAATATTTCAAATTCAATATCTGGTTACGCATACACTATTAATTGACGAATTGCAATCTGCAAGCGCGATATTACAGCTTGATAAATATTGTTACAATATGTTTCAATACCTTATTGGCTGCACCATGCTCTGCAACCTTTCTAAGATGAATGGCAAGATATTTGAGAGTTTCATAGTTGTAGTCAGGTAGGCTTCTGATGAGCTTTTTCAGAGCTATCAACCTAGTTCTGGCATCTGGCAATTTGTTTGTTTGGATAAATTCCTTGTACTTCTCTGAAGTGACGAGTGAATCCGGTAGTCGACGAAAGAATGTCTTCAGCAGGCTACTTAATACATTTACATCCCTCCATTTATCATTGTCAAGATTTATGATACCCTGAATGGTGTAAAAATGAAGTTTCATTATTTATGTGTACTAAAATCTTAAATCATGAAACAAGTACAGTCTGCAATGTCAGCTAATTTACAGCAACTGTTACTGCTTCAAAATAATAACCCAAGAAGTGAGAATGCAGATAATCGAGTATCACTTTGGGAAATAGTTGATTACCGTACTATATTCGTATATTATAATGTAAGTGACCAAGTCTCTGTCACATTAGTTAGGTGAGGACATCCAACATTTAATTTGTGAAAATTTGCAGGTGTGTTTGGGGGTATGCTAGAATGATGGTGGTACAGAGTACTCGCAGTGTCCGTGTGAGTTCACAGAGCGATACCATGTCACCAAAACGTAACACCAGTGTAAAGCAATATGTGATCCAAAATATTTACTTTAATTGCGATCGACGTTTAACTTCCATCCAGCCTTGTATAAATGCCGGAAATAAATAGCATATCAAACGAAAAATACACTCACAATATCATGCGATACAAAATCAGATTAATTATAATACCTGATTAAGTTCTTTCTTGAGCAGTTCAACAGCAGCTTTGTTACCCGGTACTCTATAGATGCCAACAAAATCTAGTCCCCTGTCTTCAATGGCTTTTGTACACAGTTCGACAACCAATGGTACGAACTCATTCTCATGAGAGGGAGAACATTCATTGATAGGAATGCCAAAGTCACCAGCAGCTGGTTCAGCATTGTAATCAAACTGTAGTTGTTTGCCTGTGCCTAGGCTATATCTCTTCTTCTCCTTCTTTTGTATTTCTACAACACAATACAAATAATACCAGTTATATATAGAGGCTAAACTTCCCGTTTTTATATGAAAAGTAATTGCATCAATTGATGTGCATAATACAACTCCAGAATTCAATCCGCGCTTTGTGTTAAACAAAATAATTAAAAATGTGATGGACAATTATTCTCTATGGAAACCTACAACAAAAAGAGGAAATGTAAACATTTCTTACCATTAGATTTGGGAGAAATATGAGGATGCTTGTTGGATTTAAATGAGAGGCTTCCCAACGTACGTCGCTTCTGTTGATTTAGTTTGGTCTGCTGATCACTGATTCTCTTAACGAGCTCAGCGCTGCTTATCTGCTCAGACTGGAAAATAAATCAATCAGATTGTGACATTATTTGTGCCAATAATACTAGTCTTTGAACCAATACACAGATTTTGGGCAGCAAGCAGTAATGGCAGCCGTATCACAGAATCGAGGGGGGTGAGAATAAAGTGGTCTGAGATAACTGAGCCATAATATTTTACAAAATTTTTGTTTTTCTTACTCCATGTAGAAATAACACTAGCAACAAAACGATTAGTAAAACGATCCAACAACAATAAATCCAGCACAAGAATTAGATAGCCATACACATACTAACACATGTTTAACATATAACAAATTGAAAATAGTGTATGGATGATCAATACACAATATACATGCGATTACATAATATATAATATATTATATTTTATGATAGGGTTTGTGAATAGTGCCACTTTAGTTGCGTTGGTCTACCTGTATTACTAGCTTTTGGTACAGCCTGAAACATATGCACAAGCATCACACATTCCGACATACTCAACATAAAAAGCGCCAGACAAATACAAACTACACCCAATTTAGCACCATTAATAGTGAAAATTACACCAGGAAATTGCTCCCCAACTACATGTATTGATAAGCATGGGTAGAAAGGGAGGAGAAAGGATTACTACCGCCACTACTGAAATACTAAGCATGCAAGGTTGCACATATCATTGCATTACTTATTACGCATAATCACTTTAAAGACACAGCAAGTTTGCAAATACTACCTTTATCACAGAAGATCTCTGCTGGCATGCAAAAGAGTAAAAGATTATGAAAAGTGGACTAAACGCTGGCATGCACGTGACAAATAATCATGAAAATAAAAACATGAACCAAGATAATGGGTATGTAAGAGTATAGACTGTGGTAAACAAATCAGCAGCAGGTATCCTGTATACACAATCATGCCTACAGTGTGTATACTGGAAAGACGAGTATGGACAATCATGCTATATACATGTAAATAGTACATTACATGCTGTACACATTGAATCGCAGAATAATTCTTTAGTTTAGTAGGAAAAGCGAAACTTGGGCTGTGGCAACTACTATTTCTATATGATCAATCAATCAATCCATTCTAATCACAAATGCATAGAATAGAACCAACATCTACAATAATGTAAGTATTTAATTTGTTTGATTGATTAATTAGGTAAGTTAATTACCTCTTTATCAGGATGCCGGTTCGCTTCAATTGCCTTAATCCATTCCACCATGTCTTTATCATCTTCTGCTTGCAATAAGTATTCAGAGGCAGTAGCCGTTCTCAGTTTGAATACATGACGTTTTTTGGTGTACGAATGAGCTATAGCTACGAAGCAGGCAATGATACTTATGGGCTTCTCATCAATACTCAATGATCCTGATGGAGTTGTGAGCTGTAAGATAAACGCAGAAAAAACTGGTCAAAGTTGCAAAAAGTTAGATAGCAACTGAGAAGTGAAAAAGGATATAATCTAAAGCTATAATATCTGCTCATCCATCACAGGCATGGCATCAATCACTGTTTATAGCTAACTGTAACTACTAGTGTGAAAAGTTGCCATAAACTACATTATTTACTGTTATATTATATAGATAACATAATAATAGAGTCAGCCATTGATGGGTGATTCATGTGAAATGCATTGGCACCATATATTGTTATCTGTCTCACCATAGTGGCATTTTCCTTCTTATCCTTGACTAAGTAGAGCATATCCCTACTGAGCACAGCTCCCATGCCCCTCCATGACCTGGTAGGCGATCTTTTGCCTTCTATGATGACTATTTTGACAGCAAGGATGCCAGTCTTCTGCACATCCAGATGATCAGGAAGCGTGAATGACTCCTGCTGAACAGAGCTCTGAAGTGCCCTTTCTTGTGCTTCTTTAATGGCTGGAGAACCTTCCCCAAAGAACTTTTTCAGTTTTCTAGTCTTTTGGCTAAAGTGAACAGATCATCACATGAAATAGGATGTTTAGCAGTTGCCAATCCCTGAATGGGAACAGGTAAACAGGTACTCCGTGGCATAGGAGAGTTGGCTCCAACTCCATCATTAATTGCTATATTGAAATGTTCCTGATTCATGTATTCAACAGCAATAGGCCTGTTACACTAGCTTATCAGACATTAGCGCCCTGATTAAGCTCTACATGAAGAACTACCCAAATTACGATGCATAAATGTCACTACAACAGTGGTAATATGATGCATCCCAATTCAGTTGTAGCCTTGTAGGAAACATGGTCAATACAAAATGGCTGGTAATGTATGGTCTGTTGAGTGTTGAATAATGAATATTACTCACGGCGTTTTATGTGCTTCTTCTACATTAAATTCTGGTTTGGATGTTGCCATTAGATACGATGTTCTACGCAGAATCTTCTGGTGAGTATCTTCATCTATATAAATATTACATACAGTGAGATTGGGAGATCAAATAAATAATGTTGCTTGTCATATTATATTATATTATATTATATTATATTATACATTTAACCATAAACTTTATGTAGACAGATTTTTATAACATTTTTATCCCACTTACAAACCCTCTCTGCGGCCGACAAGAATAGCATAGATAGATGGATGGATGGATGGATGGGTGGATAGATAGATACATGAATAAATGTGGACACCAACTTGTCATTGCAATACTTGACTGCAATGTACAGGTCTAAGGAACCAAGCTATGCTGTCGAGTTGGGAACATGATATGAGAAGTGTTTATGAGTGCAACTATTAAGTGCTCGCAGAATGTTGCTGGTAAAACCGTTGCATAAAATCATTAGCACTAGTGAATACGCTGAAATTCCGACAATGCGTGAATTTCCCTCCATTCTATCCCCCATATCTGGCAGCAGCTTGTCCACACCAATTCCACTCTATTCCATTGGCGTACGATCATGCATTTTATCTCACCTGACGATTAAGAGTAGGCCTGCAGGGTTAACCCGACCATCTAGTAATACCATATAGTATTATGCACAATTCTCAGTATCAGCAGAATGCAATAAAATGAGCCAATAACAGCAGTTGAGGAAATTTACTGAAACAACACTTCACAACAAAGGTATTTTCATATACTTGCTTAAATCTTAGCAATGCAATGGTGGTGGTTTGCTAAACTGCTTATTTTGTGAAAATCCTACTATATCACCCAATGATAGTTGTCGTAATAAATCTGCCTACTCAGAGAGCTCAGTGACTAATAAAGCAATGGTTTACCTGTTTGGTGGGCAGGCTTGTTGCGAAGTACTGCTTTGTTGCTGTCAACATAATTCTGCTCACCATTGTCTGCTCTTACTCTGAAGTCTGGAACCACTTCTAGTAACACACAAAGAAGTAAAATAGAGCGACAGTCAGCTGCGCAGCTACAGATGTCTCTAGTGGATCTATAAATACCTGCCCAGTGTTGGCTAGTCATACCCAGTTCCACCTAGTCCTCACTGCACTACTGCGCTTAGCTCCTGATTTATCTGTTTAGATCAATCTGACAAGCAAACCTATGAATGTTATACAATCTGATCCCAAGCAAATGCTGCCATTCCGCAAGTGATGTAACATCAACAATTAACACAAGGTCAATATACTGCATTAGTTTATATTGTAGAGTTCAAATGAGGTGTAATAAAGTAGATAGGTCTGCCTTGCATTAAATGAGTGGGCTTGATTAAAACAATATAGAAACACTATAGTGATGTAAAAAAAAATGAGTTCAAAAGTTTAATATATAAATAGCATGACTTACGGTGCCTCACAGGAGAACTCATAGCTGTTAGATATGAAGGCTGTCTACTGACAGGCGATGTAGGAGTTATGTTCCCCCGGCCGTAAGATCCAATTGAATCATTGAATACATCCTCGTAGGGGTTCGGTTGCTGGTTTGGCATATTATTGGACTGTTTTTGTTGATATGTTTCACTTGAATATGAATGTCTGCTGGCTAAATCTGTTTGTAGTGGCAAACCAGTAGGCCGCCTTACATTTCCAGCGGAGTCTGCCTTTTGCGGACCCGTAGGGGATGGGGGCATCAACTGGGCATATTGCGGAAGACTAGTCATACTACTGGATGCTACATAAGTCCCTGATGGAATAGAGAAACTATTGTTCATTCTATGGAAATGAGCACGGCCTTGCTGTCTTCCCCTTACTTGTGGTTGCTCAATATCTGGCTCACTATTTGAGACTCGTATATGACCATCCACTTGCGACTGAGGAGAGGAATTACCACTATAGACTCTGGAATGGTTTCCTCTCATATCACCTTGCGACTGTGCTTTATGGTTATAGTTGATTGTGTGAGACTGGTTGTGGCTGTTTAGCACATTTCGTCTCACAGTGCCATAGTTATTCTCATAGTTGACAGGAGTTGCATATCTCTGAACGGGTTGTTGTACGTGAACAGGTACTCCATGGTATGTTTGTGGCTGCATGGCTCGCATTGGCATACGAGGGTGAGTTCCATCATTGATTCTTACATTAACTGTAGGACGGGTTTTATTAAGAGTATTGTAAGGTCTGATTTGTTGAGGAGAAGGTGTGAAGATTCTACCAGGTTGTGGTTGCCGAGTGCTGGTGCTGTAATAGTAATTGCTAGGAGTGTGTGGGCTCCTAGTTCTAGTTGATTGTGATCTGTGTACACCCTTACTGCTGCTGCTGTTGATGCCGCTGCTGGTGCTGGTGCTATGCTGCCATACAGCTCGAGGGGACCTATCCTGCATCATCTCTTCAACAGTCTTAGCTCTATAGGCAGGTAGAAATCTTATTTTGTTAGAGCCCTGTTCATTTCCTGTAAGCCCACTTTGCTAAAAAAGAATAATATGATTGATTACACAAGCGTTATTCAGGTCTTTCAAATGGTCACAGGCATTAAGTTCACTTCAGATGCTAATCTCCATTCAAACGGCCATTTCAAACCCTGAGAATGTATTTATTTGTGCTATGTATACAGCAAACCACTTCAAAATGTACACAGCAAACCATTAGGCTATATTGCCAAGTGTTGCTACACTTTCTAATAGTATTACCAGAGAATTGTGTATATTGTTATCCAATGACTGAAGGTGAGCGAAGCGAGCCATAGGGAGTTTTATGATAACACGTGCGTATAAACACAAGAACCCGTCTCAAAACCTGATTTGGAATAGCCTGAGAAACAAAAACTCTAACGACATACAACCCTGTAAATGGCAAATCCATCGGCACGTTTAAAAAAATGGTGACGAAGCCACTATCACTTCCGTCTAAAATTTAACACTCACAGTGTTAATAAAACGTCGATCTAAGCATAAAGCGACCGAAGGTGGGAGCTCCAGATTTCCAGGATACAGTATCATCCTGCAGCAACACAAACCCTAAAACTCACGTCCCGCAGCAACACGTACCGCGTCACTTATTGGATTGTTGTGCTTTATTTCCAAACTCTACACCGGAAGAGTGTCATGTTTGTTTCTCAGTCTGATATCATTATAGAGTTATCTTCCCCTTCAATAGAGTTGTCTTCCCCCTTCAATAGAGTTGGTCTTCCAGGGTAGATGGATATCATTACAGTATTTATTTTACAACAAATTTATACAGTTTTTGCCTACGACGGTCGTGGTCCATGATGCTATCATTTCTAGTATAGACAACTTCGAGCATTGCAAGGTGGAGAAGGGTGTAATGCTAATGGCAGTAACAATTCCACATACTCCTAATGCAGAACAATTATACTGTTATCACATGTCCCCCATATTTAATTTAATAATATTATTTACTGCTAGTACTTCATTTGACCGAACATTGCCATGGCAACAGTGGTGATGTACTGAAAGCACATTAACAAACATTGTTATGGGATTAGCAGTACCAGCCCTAAATAATTGCTATTTTTAATGACCTACTTGCGATATAAGCAGAAATTTAATTAGAATACGCATTGCATATGCACACTGCAGACTACACAGATATTGGGTGTAGGCTACTTATTATTGAGATGTCTCACTCATGTCCACATCAGAACTATAGTGTTGTGGCTTTGTTGTTTTAAATAAAATTTGAAAATATACCATTATTAATGCAACAAAAAAAAACTTTTGGGTGCACAAGTTTTGCGAACCAGAAATTCACTAACAGCTAAACATTTGAGATAACACAAACAATAACAGGATTGGTATTGATTGCCTACTTTGAAATTGCATCCACTAGCACCTGCGGCATTAGAGGTGGAATAATAAAATGCTTCCTGTGAAATGAATATCTGGTAATCTGCTGAATATAAAGCTGCTGCCAAGCAATATGACACCAACCTGTGATTTGGTGTCTTCAGAGGACTGAGACTTTCTATATCGAGGTCTTTCAGAGTCACTAGCAGATGAACCTGTTCGGGTAGACTCACTATGCTCAGACGAAGCTTCTATACTATTTATACGCTCTAAATCAGGAGAGTCGTGGTCTTCCACTGTCGCAACTGGTGCTTTAGAATCAGGCAGCAGAAGTTGAGCTAATCGATTTGAGGAAGAAGAGTTGGCTGGTCCTCCGTTCACTAGTTTTACTTGACTAGATGTAATAGAAGGAGTACGTATCTTCTGCGGAAAGTGGTCAGTTAGTTTGGCGGTTGTATGGTAATTCAGTGTATCAGGAAGACAACCGGTAGATATTGCTTGTCGACTGCCTTTTTGAACGGATATTGTATCTATAGCACCATTATGTCCATTGCAGCTTGAATCATCAGTCAGAGTGGAATGTGTCGGAGGCAAAGAGAGTTCTTTTTGAATACTACCATAACTTGTACATCTCACAGCTACGATACATAGAAAGACCAATTGGTTAATTTGTACCACAAATAACAGTAAATGAGATGCAACGTATAAAGTATAAATTAAAAGCAATGCATAATTATATTATAAATTAAATGCAAGTTAATCAGTGCTACAACTCCAAGTTTAGTACCACTAGCTAGAATAATAGATAAATCCAATTTCTTTTCTGTCAGCGGCTATGTTGCCTCTGCGCAAGCACATTGCAGCATCGTCTGTGCTCAGTTGCTGATCTTGTGATGTAGTAGAAATTGAGAAGACCGGCAGCCAAATAGTACCCTACTGCAACTGCAGTGAAAACTTGTGTGCTTATGCTACAGATAAGTTTATAATATTTATTATCATAACTAGATTCATCGTCACCAATATAAATAATGAGAGATCAAAAAATGTGAAATACATGACCTTTAGTAAGAGCAGCCAATACAAAGTACTGTGATGCAATATTTATCTGAGCTTTGATGGTCATCAAATAGATGCAAGTTAATTCGTTGTCATCTCAAATTGTCACCTCAAACGTTTGACAAAGATAGCAGACTATCTTTGCTTATGGAAATTAAATCAATGATAATGCAAATAAAGGCCAAGTATGTATGTGAAATCGCAGTGATAAACTAGAATCTAGATGGAGGGGGGGGGGGGGACTAATTGCATTGCTGCTAACAGCAATAGTTCCTTAGGAACTATTGGTAGAAACAGATAGCGTAATGGCATCAATTATATACATGTATGTGAGTAGCGTGTTGTGAAAAAGACCAGAAATAGCATTGAACTCCTGTGGCCTGAGGAACTTGATACATCATGTTATAATTATAATGCATGCTCTGGACCCTCCCAACCATAATAGAAAATACTAATAGCCTCGTTAGTTTGTAACCATCTCAACTCCTTGGGGAAGCAGAATAAAATTATATCATTTAGCCTGGGGTGAGTCTTGGAATGAAATAAGTTAATCTCATTTCAAGATCCAGTTTCACGCCAACATTACCAAAAAATGAAACATAGACCCAAACACTTGATTGATTGAAACCCTACATCTCATATGCATCTACATAATCACTCCAACAACAGCCCTTCAAACATCCAAACACTACAGAAAAGCGGAGCCTATCAAGATGGTAAATTCCGATGTCAAATCCTTCACATTTTTGTTGTATGCTAATCAGTAGTCACCAACATACTGGACACCAACTTACCATGCCACTACCAGATTACCAAGCACATGAAGCATTGCGCATTTTTGAAATCATCAGTGATTTAGAACAATAACGTATGAAAAGTTTTCTTGTCCTGACAACGTGCGATTGCATCCCACACTGTACACCCAACCAAAATCTTAGAACTGCACCTAACAGCTGACGGACAATCGACAACAGTGGTCGAGGTAAAATAAGTTAAACCGGGTTGCAAAAATTTACATTCCCATCTAAGTCTAATCCAAGGCTAGTAGCAAAGTAGAGGCACAAGGAAGGATTATAAAGTCGTGAAGACAACTTCCACAGCCTGTATTTTTCGTTGTGGGACCTGGCTATCAGGCTATGCGAAATATATGCAACATTTCATCTCAACTAAGCAGGTAGGCACATGTACAATTATAGCAGCCAGACCAGTTCGGCTTTGTTTGGAGAGTTGCCCGAGTGTTGTGTGGAGGTTTACTTCAAGGCCCAGGCCTGGCTACCTGTACCCAGAGTTCTGCCTGTACCTACCCGGTATTTAAAATAGTTTGGCACCATCTAACTGCAAACTGCAATAAATTGACAGCCATTTAGTCATTCCAGGCGTATTCAGCTGTTCAAAGAAGCTTGTAAGCTTATATTACTATTCTTAATAATACGTATGGGTCAACTTGGCAAAAATTGGTTCACAAAATTCAGAAAAAAGTTTAGAAATACAAGCGTATTAACACAAGGATATTAACATAACATAAATATAACATAGATTTATGTTATATTATATAACATATAACATAGCATACTCCACTATATTATCCTGGAGTACGCACAGCATACCACCTAGCACTTAGCAGTCAACTAAACCTCTCAACGTATATTTACTAGTATTGTACTGGAGTGCTACTTACTAAACTGTTGTATCTAATCACATAATCAGTAACCAAATCGGTCACTTTCTCTGACAAACTTTTCAATGCTATTCCGACCTCATCACTACATCCATAAGCAGCACCAGTGTGACCCAAATTGATTGCTTTAAACATTAAGTAAAAGCCATGTAAATTGTTATTATACTGCATCAATAATACTCTCTAAACTGAATTATATACTTATATTCACTCAATTGACTATTGTTCGTCATTGAAAAGGCCAGTTAAAGCTTCTAAGCAAAAATGATCCAACTATGCTAATGCATAGAAAGCAGTATCCCTGACATGTTGCTATTAGCAGAGAGCTGAGAAACCTACCTGTTACCTGTGGCTCCTCATTGTGCCAAATGAACAGCAGGAATTGTAGGACAGATGGCAGTGGCACACTATGCAGCAGCAAGCCAAAGGCAGCAAGCTAAGGCAGCAGTAAACTAACACTATCCTAACCTTGCTCATTGCATAGCTAATAACACATCTGTAGTTGATTGCAACAAAAACACACAATGATACAATGAAACTTGATAATGCAACCCAGTCTCTGAAAACACCAATAACATGTGCTTTGTAACTTGTGCTGTTTGACATCGCTGTGAAAATAGCTCACAAATTTAGACCTCCAAATGACAATTAATGTCACAAACCATAAAAATACTTCAATTATACAAAATTGTCAAAATATTTTGACAATTAAATCCAATGTTAAATAGAGAAACAGAGTTTATGCAAGCTGTAAAGTTATTCAAGAATGACATCGCCTATCATAGTTGAATAGCAGGATTGGCTCATGTAGCTAAATATAGAATGAGGAGAAAGCAATTAACATCCAGCAGTCAGTATGTGTTCCTTAATAAGCTATCACTGCTATCACGTACCAGCATCAGCCATGAGCTGACAGAAATGGTCGTATGTATATTTTCTTCAGCTTGCAGTTCACCAAACTATAATTATCCAGCTTACCTTATCTCATCTAATTTCTTTCTACCCCCATGGCTACATGTACAACCCAGCTGGACATTTAGCATTTAGCTCACTTTTGTTCCATCTAGTTTGAACTACTCCAGTTATTTACCGATTATAATTGGATGAATAGATATGACCACACCATCTGCAGCTCAACCAAGCAAGGCGAATCATGGTAGAGATCTGTCAATCAAATTACCATCACAACCACAGAGTAGCTAGTTACAGTATTCTAACAGCTACCCTGCCATTGCCATTATGATTATCACTATCCAATCAAATCTGTTTACATAATTATTATTTTATTGTGGTTTAGCACTTTGTCCCAGTGTACATATTTTGATGAATACCATACAGAATGGCAAATGGCAAATGGCTGATGCTGCTAGACAACCCAATATCTTTACAAGCTAAATTCCAGTCCTCCTTAAAAGTATCCCAACAAAGGGTCCCAAAGCAATGATTCAATTAACTACACCATTATTACCTCTAGAAATTATAGGAAATAATGTTGATCAGTTCTACAACAACAACAATGAAATTTCAATTCTTACCAAGTAGTCTTGAACTGGAGCAATATTTCCGTTTCAGTTCTATTCCAGATGACATACGCAAGCTGTAGCTCACACACGTCGTGTACACCTGAACTCTTCTAGTTCCGATGAGATAGATAAGTTCTAGATGTGCGCGTATGTATTATAGTCATAACGTAATCTCAGTTTTAGTATTATTTAACTAGTGAGTAGTGACTGACTCAGCCAAGAGCTGCTTCAAGTGTATAACTGGCAAAGTAAATACTAACACTAGTAAAGTATGTGTATGCAGTAAAGTTGTTGTGCAGTTATCTAGAAGAGAAGGTGGTCGTAAACCCTCTTAACATAGACTAGCTTTTGTTCTCATTGTTGACATCCACACAATAATGACACACAATAAGTATGAGAAAGAGATTTTGTCTATGTCTGCTCATTGTAATGTTATTGGATTTGTGCGCTCAGTGAATAGTCAAGATGAATGTTTGCAAACAATATTAGTTCACAGCCCTTTACACATCCTATTGACCAACGATTTTTATAGTTGAAAAGTTTTACATAGTTGACAGCCATGCAATTATTGATTAGGGCGGTAACAGGCAAACTGGATAGTATATTCACACTTCCAATGACCTTGGCTAACATCAAAGATTCTCCAATATACATGTATTTAGGCATGACTGCTCTTTGGTGCATAAAGATCTTTGGTAGTGTGTTAGTGACCAGTCAAGTAGTAAGGTCATTTAGGTGCAATTTAGCTTAGTTCTAAGATTGTGGTTGAAATTTGGGATGAGAATGTATTTTTCATGGTGAAGACAATTACTTCTCCAGCTACATTATTCTCTAGATCATCGGCCATATCAAAATCCGCCAGTCCTACACCTACATCAGCAAGATCCCATAATCATGCCAGGTTTATGCGTACGTTTAACAGCGTTTTTCCAAACCAAGGCGAGTTGGATTTTGTCAGTTTATCTGGCAAGCGTGCCATATAAAATGTTGGCGAGATCTCTACGTAGTTAATATTGCTTGTGTGTCAATATGATTCCAATCCACATTATTCCACAACCATGAAATACAGAGATGAAATGCAAGGTGTAAAGCACATTCACCATTAGGACACTATCAGTTTAAAGTTATATATTTTAAATACTAGTAATCCCCATGTGTGTTGTCATAGAACTCTCTACAGCTCGCTTCGCTCGCCTCCGGTCGTGGGATTATATCATGAAAATCAAAATTATTTGTAATGGAATAAATGAATTTTTTTTATAAAATATATAATTGGCCTTTACCATGTTTACATCCTAGTTCTCTATGTGGGTGGATGTTTGTTACAATTTAACATTGCATGACAAGTGGATGCTGATATACTGACGACTGCTGCCGCGACCAATGCAATAATTGCCATAACCTGATATTCCATTTGTTTTATTTTTATCCCATTTGCATTTTATTTCATGCACAGGCAATGAAATGGGGTAAATGCAATTGCGGTGATCCATTAATAACTGGTCCCACAATCTGCAATTATGTGATGTACACTATACAGTCGTTATCTTTCGTGTCTGCGAAACGGATCGTTTGTGGCCAGTCTCATTTTTGGTCGCTGTTTCTGGTGCGATACTGTTACACCACTTATCAACCAGGCATAAGTAGTAGGTTCTGGCAATCATATTTTTGAAATCTCAAAAATGACAGCTCTGCTACTTTATGCTCGTGTTGTCACCACTTTTGATTATAGTCAATCAACTCCAATTGTTCAAAAGAAGGGTTTCACTAAGAAGTAGGATAGGATACCTTCTATTCTTTTACGGATTGTGTATAAAATTATCTTGTGAAATCGATGTTACGATACAAATTCGCGTATTTTAGAAGTAACCAGCGAGCTACAAAAAACGTAGACTGAGCAGTTGTCCTCACATGTCCTCACATGTCCTTAAGTTGTCCTCACGTGTCCTCAAGTTGTCCTCACATGTCCTCAAGTTGTCCTCACATGTCCTCAAGTTGTCAATCACATCCCAAACTGAAAGCGCCAAACACCGTCTTAGAACTAGCAAAGCCTTATTATTTCACTTAATTGTGAAATCATTTGTATTTACAAAGCATCCAGTATGCTTGCTTTGTAAAATGGCAGAGTTGTTACATTTTTTAACCAATTTCTAATCATTTTTGTAATAACATCGGTAAGAGCTGAAGTAGCAAACAATTTTTGTCAAAATTTACAAGTCAAAGTTAATCTCAGCCAGACATTCCATTTGTCATTAGTTGGCATATACATTGATGACATTGCGCCAAACACGAACCTGAGATGCCACTTTCAAACTGCACATTCTTGCTAGTCTAGTCCATGTACGATGCATTATTGGGGTATTGGGCAATTTACAACAACTACATTCTCCCGATCCCACATCCAGCTAAACAATAACATACAAGTTTCCAACAAACCTTGATTTTGGAATTAGTTGAAACATACCTTTTATTGCTGTTGCGAATGTTCGCGAATTGCAGCCAAAGGTCTTCTACAGGTAGCAATTTGAACAAATAAATTGAAATCACCATTGGGAAGACAACTTCGCAATTTACACAATTATGAAGTTTGAAATAGTTGTTAAAGGGACTGTTCACACTTGAGACTATATCTGGTGCATTATTGCCATTACTGTGTTCTTGCTAGAATAAATCTGCCACCATATAGTGGTCAATA
>JAOQGN010000001.1:359381-371343 GCA_027564295.1 Himantozoum antarcticum
CAGTGAATTGCACCCTACATTGCATAAAGCACTGGATGCCCTTCACAAACACCCTCCAGACTCGGCTACTTAAATAAACGAGTGGACTACTACGGGATTCGAACCTACGACCTTGCGATTGCAAATCTGGCCCGCTAGTCCACTCGGCCATCTAATCGCCTAAATCACCTAAATCACCTAAATCACCTGAATAACCTAAATAACCTAAAAAGCATTAACTTCAGTAACTGATTGAAAAAAATTTTTGTAACCGAAATACCAAAAAGTCTTCACAATATATCTCATTGCATATTAACTATGTATGACACTACGGAAAGTGTCATCTTTATCTCAATATTTTATATAGATATACTTTGCATCAATGTGGGGGGACCCCCAATGTTCCATCAACGTGTTAAAAATCGCCTGCTACAGAAGTATTTTTGATGTTATAACCGCCCGATAATCTAATAATCATTCAATAAACAATATTAATGATCAGTTTTAATAATAAATATACGATTTTAGTGATTTACCTCATCCAAATTACCCTCTAGCTTCTGTTTGAGCTTATTAAGGTGGTTACATTTGTCCTCCTCTGCTTGAAGCTGTTCACCGAGCTGTCTGTTAGACTCCTCGGACATCTTTTTCTCCTTTGTTAGCTTTGCAATCATTGCATCGAGATTTTGCATTTCTCCTTGCAAAGTTGAGAGCTGATGATCTTTAGATTGTTTCTCAGATTCAGCCTACATAATGAAGCAATGCAAAACTAACAGAAAAAAGAGGCGAACACGATAAAACTACACTTAAATGATTACAACATTTTATAGGAAGCTATCCTCTCTCGATTGAATAAGCTTATTTTACAGAAGTAATGCACAAATTATTCATTCACATTTATAATTAATGGAACTGATTATCTCAACATATATAAGTAGTATATATCCTGTGTCTAGGGTAATTATGCATTGTTTGTTAATTGGCACTGACTGTATAATGATACAGTATCACTGACTGTATAGTGATAATGTTGTTGAAATGAAAATCATATTCGATTAAAGTTCTATGGAAAACTTCAGCATGTAAGGATACCAACCTTAGAGAGACTCTGCTCGAGGTCCTCAACATCAGCTCTGAGGTCTTGTATCTCGGTGTCCATCTTCCTCTTGGTAGCTTCCAGGTCAGCTACAGCATCCTCTTCATCCATCAGCCTGTCCTCCATCTCCTTCATCTGACTCTCAAGGTCAGCCTTCTGTGTAATCAGACCAGCCATCTTCTCCTCAGACTCTGACACTTGCTCATCCATCGCTTGCACCTAAATATATATAATATAGCATGTCATCAACCTACGGCAATAGGCAAGCATTGATTTTAAAAAATAATTTCTTTCCATCCAAAGTGTCTTTGAATAGCAGGATCGCATATATCCTGATATTTTATATCAGGATATAAAGTAAAAATGTCTGCACAAGAGTGAGCGAAAATTCACAATATTATATCTTTGGCATGAGCAATGTAAAGATGAAGCAGCAAGTTGTTGCACAAGGCACTTGTCATTTGTGACGACAAGTAGAACTCAAATCAATCTTCAAAAGTAATTTCTGTTTTCGAGTTGTCTTTTAACAGGGAAAGACGAATCTTAAAATGTCAACAGCTGAAAGTTGAGGAATCAGAATGAGATATTACCTCAAGAGTGAGGTCATTCTTAGACTTGAGAAGGTCAACATTCTGCTCCTCTAGCTCTTTGTGTCTGGCTTGTAGTTTCTCAAGCTCTTCCTTGGTCTGTGCCCATTCCTCTTCCTTCTTCTTCATCTCGTCTTCAGCACGAGCAATGCTGAGCAGTGGCTTGACACGGATGTACAACTTCCACCATTGCCAATTTCTAACAAAGTAAAGCAGTAAACGGATACGAAAAGTCCAAAATACCATCAAACTATGGTTAATAGGACAAAAAAATTTTGTTATCCTATTAACCGGCTGAATTCGGCTTCTGTGTTAGAATTTCAAAAGGCAATGGACAATAACTATGGTTACCAGATGGCAAATTTTTAAACGATACATTTTTGACAGATAAATTTTCAAATTGAGCAAAATAATGCAGTGTTGAAACACTGAATGCACTGCACGGTTGCGTTATATGACTTATAACATTGGATAGTCAAGGAATTGAAAGAATCATAATCACCTAAATAATATTGTTACATCACAAAAATAATATTTAAATAATCTTTCTAGGATGATTAAGTACAGTTTATCAACTGATTACTGATATAAATTGATATATTTTTTAAACAAATTAATCTTCTACCAACAAAAACCTCTTAAACACACAAAACCTGTTAAGCACACAAAAGGTTGATTTTGCAACGTTGTTAAAGTGAAGACAAACCTGAGAAGAAGCCATTTCCTGATGTTTCTCTGGATAATAGAGAGAGCAATACGCTGATCTTGCAGCTTCTTGTAGTTCTTTCTCATCAAGTAACCTCTGACGAAGGCCTGGAAGCGTGAGACAATCTTAGTCAGTGCCTCATCACGCATATCCTCCAGCAAACCTATACAAAGAGCACTATATAGAATCAACAATTTGCAAATTGTGCAGACAGCGAATCATGTACCAGTGAAATGGTGCTGGAAGGCATACTGATACTGAGTAAATAGTATGAAAATTTATAATAAAATATACACCAGCTAATGAATTCTACAATAATTGAATAGTTTGCAAGAAGTATTTGATGCATATGTCCTATTCTCACCTCGTACATTTACGCTGTTATTCGCTAAGCGCTGCATTGCGAGCGATGAGCTTACCACAAAATTGATTGATTATTACTTCATGGTTGTGCCATATTACTATTAAACTATTTCATATAGCTATGGCCTATGGGAACTGTGGGAGTTGTACTCTCTCTCATAGAGCTACACGTACTAGAAGCTATACTCTCTCTCAACATATTTCTAATCGACAGGCACATTACATAACAGATTTTTCTTCATAACTTTCTTGAATCATAAAATTGAGTCACTAACCATTATTTAGCAAGATGGAATCGTAAGACTTACCCAAAACACCAGCTTTGAAGAACACTTTGGTGGTACCCAAGCGGTACTCATTGGGATCCAGAGCCAAAGCAAGTAGCACTTTCTCTGCTACAACTTTTCCATCAGTGAAACCTTGTGGCACAGCATTTGGAGCAAGGATGGTGTATCTATAAATATAGAATCATAGATCTAATAAATATATAGCACAGTGTAAATTCCTCCACATTGATTTAATAATGTACACAATTCTGTAGACTATAAAAATACAAAAATATCCAATTATAGTATTTTCCATATTTAATGCAATTTTTAATGGCTAGCTTCAGGTTTTGATTTTGATATCACTATGATTGTAAACATTCAGTTTTATCATTAATACTTAACATGAATAATATGATATATGGAATATAAATCTAGCAATGCCAAAATAATAATGAGATATAGACATAATTATTGTTGCAAACCTTTGCTTGAACTCTGAGTACACAATCCTGTTGGGGAATCCCTTTCTACAAATACGGATTCCCTCTAGCACACCATTACACTGTAGCTGATTAAGTACCAGGGCGGCATCAATAACACCTGCGTAATACACATTATGTATATATAGAGAGAGCTAGTTATGAAACGGTGGTCTCATCGCAATAATGGTAATATTGACATTGGCAATTATTTATAACTTGGAGTATGGAGGTTGGGTTTAAATTCAGAATAGAAAATTATTATCAAATACAGTTCAATATCATAGTAGCAGATATGTGTTACATATATTGTAATTTGACTATTTTGAGATGATAATTACATGTATATTACTTTAAAACAAAATAGTACCAATCGAAATGCCATTTATGTGGAATCAAGTATTGAGATAATCGACTATATAGACGTTGCTATACAAGGAGCATCAAATATGATTGATGGGAAAAGTGGGTGTAGCTCAACTATTGAATTCATAGCTCATAGTTGCTCCCAGTCAGTTGTACCAACCAGTTTTTATAACTCTGTTCTAAAGTACCTTAGTTTATGTTACAACTATATACAAGTTAGCAACAATCAATCAATCAATCAATAATCAATTCAGACCTCTGAATCAATGAGTGCAATGATCATCATCATTTGAAAATTGAAAAATATATCACCAACAGTTATAGGAGTTACTGGCATTTGTTTCTCAGGTGAAAATCCATGTAAAACACGGGCCTACAAATTAGTAAAGGCATGCATAATATGAAACATGCAGATTTCGGGAATACGAAGCATGATATAAGGTGATATACATGTATAAGGTGATACCAAAGAAGATAAAAACTACTACGAAGGGACCCTTCCATACATTTCATTGTTATGATTGTGATCTTTGCGAGTGGGTTATCACCCTGTAAGAAATGCCTTTAGACCAAGTATCTATATTTTGACACTACGTAATGGGAGCCGAATCGCCATGTTGTATAACACGCTAGTTACGCTGGTTAACTGCTACTTGTGATAGGCCAAGATCATATTAAGCTATTGCGTTTATCTTCGGCCAAGCAGCCCTGTTTAGTTCAGAGAGGCAATAACTCTAAAATATCTCAAGAAAACGGCAAAGTTTCCCATTTTAGTAGCGTCTATATTCTTTGATGATACTATTAGCTATTAGCACTCAAGATACCTGCTTCCTTGTCTTCATTAGGAATAATACAACGAATGAAGTGAGGCATTGTGCTCCTCAATGTAGTCATTAGTTTGTGCAGAGACTCCTATGTGTACATAAAACCCACAATGTACAAATACGAACATACAACATGCAAGGTGTGACAAATCTAGAGTGCTTAGGAAAGATATTAAAATGTGAGTGTAATAATCAAACGGGGGTTGTTAGTTTGCCATCAGCACACAGTAGACAGTGGTGTACGACATGCAAAGGACATTCTCATTACAAAATTGTGAGAAGATCATGAAAATTTTAGCCTTGCCTCTATATGGCTACACGGGGAGGGGCTGAGCTCTTCTCATCAGCATATTGATGTAATGCCTGATTAGAGCAATACGTATTTCAAGGTGCTGCAAAAAATATCACCTACCTCTTCCCCGTATAGCGCAGAAAAGCTAATGCTGCGTGTAGGGATAAATTTAGTGCAATTAACAGGTATGTTACATTGACAAAGGTGACAAACACTCGATGCATCTCATGGTATGCCAGACATATATAGTACCTGCAGCTTTCTCCTCATTGGGGATAATACAACGAATGAAATGAGGGGAGGTGCTGTGTAAGTTGATCATCAACTTATTCAGTGATTCCTAAACAGATATTGTCCAATGTAATTACATCAGAATCGGTCTCGGACAGAAATTATAGTAAATATAATGATTATGTAAACAATCTTCATCCTAGAAATTGATAAGTGGTGAGCCCAGATATAATAAATAGTATTATAATAGCAATTAATAGTAGGCAACATCAAAATAATATTAATAACAAACATCCCGAAAATTTCTAATTTTAGTTGCATCATATAGTTACAATAATAATAATCTACGTTCTGCCTCACTATATGCCATGGTTTGGTATCTCTATGTTAGAAATTACGGTGGTCAAAAATAAATAATATAAAAATAATTTCCCGCAAAAGGGATAACTGTTACACACCTTGTGAGCAGAGGAGATGGTCTGGAAACCACCTCCCTTCTTCCTCTTACCACCTTTCTCTTTTTCTAAATATAGAGCAAACTTCATTATAAGCACTTCAATCCACACAACTACAGCGCTTAATCCAAATTTATTGTCATACTTATTTTTTCCACATTCTATAACGTGTAGATAAAATGAAAAGGTATTGTAAACAGTTAGAGCTGACCAAATTATGTAACCTCAATGACGGTGTTCACATTGGCTGTTATTTCAAACACATCTAGTGCACTAATGTTTTGGAAATTCAACTGCTGCAACAGCCATAATTTGCTTAGTAAAATACAGAGCCATCACCGATTTTTCCTTTACATTGATTGTAAATTCAGGCATGAGCTGTAAAATAATGTTTTGATAGACTAATTAATGCAACAGTTTTAACTAAAATATTCAAAAAGATCGAAATACTGAGCAAACACAGATTAGCCTTGCGTACCTCCATCAGATGTGTCCTTGAACAGATGAGCGACCAGTGGTTCCTTGGATGTGGACAGCAGAGTGACAATGCACTGCTGAATAGGGTCCTTGTTCTTCTCTAGCCAGCCGGTGATACCATAGTGCACAGTGCCAGCATAATGTTTTAGTTCAAAGTGTGCATCACGTCCTTTCACAAGCTTGGGTTTGCTGAAGTTTGGTGATTTGCCGAGATGGTTAGTGTACAGTTTCTCTTTGAAAGTGTTATCAGAAGCTTTGGGGACAATACATTCCTCTTCAAGGATGGATAGAATACCCATTGGCTGAAATTTTATTAACAGCAATAATTATGGTTACCGGTATGCATATTTATGACCAGGCTAAAGGAACAAGCAAAGTAACAATTATGAAAGAAGCTGAAACTTGACTGAAGAAGACAGCTCCATCAGATCAAACATTTGGGCAGCAGTAACAATATTTTTAAATTGTGTAGACACTCTAGTCACTGACAACACAACATGGACTTTCCATAAACACTAGGGAGTTCTTCAACATGCCATAATCAGCACTAATGCCTCCTTATACTTGTTCTCATTAAGATGGAAGATAAGACCGCTCATTTATAGGGACCCATGAATAGAATCATATGCCTTATGATTCGGCATATAGTAGCGAAAGAGCTCATCAGTCATACATAGACTCTGTGCAAATTTATAGACTGTTGTAGTTGCTTAGTGCATAACTAAATATCATAATGTAATTACATATATAATAATATCAACTGCTTAAAAACATCCTGTAAGAGGGTCCAGTTCCGGGGCATACATCTTAATGCATGTTATCTCGGTAAATCACATCTAAGAACTAACTAACCTTCTCAATCAGATCAATACAAGCTTGTAGATCCATTCCAAAATCAATAAACTCCCAGTGGATTCCTTCCTTTTTGTACTCTTCCTGTTCCAGGACGAACATGTGGTGGTTGAAGAATTGCTGCAGACGTTCATTGGTGTAGTTGATACAGATCTGCTCAAATCCATTGTACTACAACAAGGAACACGATGTTATATGAATTAGAAATAACACAGATGTTGATATAAATTAATAACACAAGTTTATGTTTATTGTTTGACTTTGATGAATAATTAGTTGACAGCAACTGATGTATAAGTCGTGTAACATACTAAAAAAATTATTGAATCTGATCATTAATGTCAACCATAAATTATACCTGCTGGGAAGAATAATTATCTTTATATTCCATTAAATAATTTATGTCAGTGATGTCTTTCAAGTAATTTGATGTGAATATGAAACACTTGGTTTTGGTTACTAGTAGAATAATTATAACATTTCCGAGTTGGTGTATTGCTCGTTGTAAACTGTAAATTGCAAATTAATTACCTCAAAGATTTCAAAACCGGCAATATCCAGCACACCAATAAAGAACTGCCTTTTGATCTTGGTATCCAGAGTCTTGTTGACGCGCTCTACCAGCCATGCGAACATTCGATAGTAGAGGGATTTGGCAGTGGCATTGATAGAGTAGTAACACTGAGCAGAGGACTGTCCCTTGGTCACCATCTCTGATCCGACCTTCACTTTTGGCTTTAGAACATTGCTGACCAGATCCTTGGCATTGACTCCAAGCAGAAAAGCGACCTAGAAATTGAAAGTAGGTTATTTAAAAAGGTAAAATTTTGAGAACATGTGATAATTTGCAATCACCTTCTCATTCAGGGTGGAGAAAATAGAGATTGGCAACTTAAAATTGAGGAACAATAAGCAGATTTTTGACAATGAGGTATTTTTCAGAGGATTTATTTTTATTTGTCCAGGTTTGGTGAGTTATGCAAATAACGATTTAGGATGCCAAGCAAGGTCTTGCACAGGTAACAGTATCTACAATTTGACACTGCACTATCGCAGGTGAATTAATATTTGGAGTTGCCTACTCATAGGTAAGAAATGACAACTCCTCAATTAAATTAACATTAAAACAGTGGAATACCTTTTCAGCTTCTGAAGTACCATCTGCCTCAGCCTGCTCTTCTCTTGGTCTTTGCTTGAACTTCATCTCACCCATGTGAAGAATTGAGCATATAGCTGTCAACAACAAATTAAGAAGTATGGCTTAAATACGGTATTTGATCCTTACAAGTTCCGAACAACATGTTTTCAAGAGTTTATTTGTAGAGCAGCAGCTATTGGTATCAATTTCAAAACATGACTATTATGCTGAGATGTTGTACTATAAAATAATTGACTGCATTAATTAAAATTGCATATCTTATTCTAGCTTTAGCATAGATGGGAGCAAGTCATATACTGAAATGAAAATGAAAAATGCAATGCTTGAAAGGAATGCCAGAGGATACCCGAAAAGTACCCGAGACTGCACTTAAAATACGTATTGCCACATGACGTATACTACCACAATAGGATTGCAGTTACCAATAGTTTTGGAGATAAATGTCCATTTAAACAATCTTTGTAAGCTGTACATGGCAAAACTATAAAATACTTGTCACGGTGGCTTAGTGGTCTGACTCGTCACATGTGGCGGTGGCGTGACTCGTCACATGTCATGGTGGCTTAGTGGTCTAAACTTGCAGCTATGGCACAGGTTATCTGCAAGGACGTGGGTTCGAGTCCCGCCGTTGACTGGGAGGTTTTCGTCCCGTAGAAGGTATCCTCCTTGCCCACATTGAACCCCTACACCAACATCTGTGCCATGGACTTCCTCGATTAGCTCTGCTATTGGATTACCACGTACAAATCATATCGCTAGGGCAGCGAACAACAAAAACAAAAAAGAACAAAAAAGACTAGACTTAGCTAGTTTTGGCTATTACTAGTCGTAGACCTGTTAAGGTCAGTTTCTGTGTTCCTGTCACTGCAAACAGATGTTATTGAATTTGCTGCTATTGATTCAACTGTTATTACTCACCATTGTTGAGCTTCTCCAAGGGGCTAATAAACTTGTCATAGTTAAGCCCCACACCAGAGATAGGGTTGCCAGGTGGATTTATGAAAAATACAGGACAAGTCCTGCCATCAATCCTGCGCCTCCAGATGCTATGCAGAAGTTTTTATTGCAGAGAGTGCAGTGAGCTTTGTACTTCTCCTTTCTTAATGGTTTAATCCAAGTGAATTTTTTTCCCATGAACTGTTTGTTATATACTGTTGAACACTTCGATTTCCTTGGCCTTGGTGGAGTCGTGGTGGCAGAAGAGCTTGCGTCTGCCATACTGTCTCACCACTTTCTGGCTGCTGGATATTGGGGTTGCGCTCATGTAATATGACTCATTCAAAAAACTCCCCAGGGAATACTCATTTATTGATGCCTGTAGTTCAATGGCATTGCTAATAGTGGTGTCACGATAATAAAAAAACATCACTTGCTACGATATTTGTCTGTGATAATATCGTATTGCCATGTTATGTATCTCATCATAAATTATTGTGAAGATAACTATTTTGCAAATTGAAACCAGTGTTGATGACCAATTTCTACTCCGTCAATAATTTTGAATATATCATGTCAATATCGTATCACCTGAAGCAATGTACCGTGATCATGACATGCCCCTGATCACTATCATTTCTCTATATTTTATACATATATTATACATGTATTTATATTGGGCCACACACTTAGTTAATTGTTAGGTCTGTGTCCATATTTTTCACCTACACATGGGAGTGAGTGAAGTGTTTTATTTTACCATTTTTGATTTTATGGAGTTGAAAAGTTAAGTGAGGGAAGACAAAAAAATTCTTTTTAAATATGTTCTGCCACACGTGAGCGCGAGTTATTTTTATTTTGTCCAAATTTTTTTTATTTTGGAGAGTGCTAGTATGTTTTAATCTTGATCATGTAAAAATTTATGTTTTTTATGCAAAAATCTGATAAAATTCTGAAAAATACATGTCAATGCCAGCAAAAAGTCATCTTTTTGGTTAGATTTACAAAGTTTGGTTTGGAAGCCCATGAGTGCCGGTAATAAAATTTTATACTGGCTCAGTCACAGAGTGTTGTGATCTATTACACCGTGAGCGAGTGAGCGTTTCGATTTTTTAATTTACTAGTGTTTGTAACAGGCGTGAGCGAGGATATTGATTTTATTGACCTTCAAAATAACATGAGTGAGTGGACACAGACCTAACAATTTACTGAGTGTGACCTTATCTATGCAAAAAGGTTAGCATGGATAGTTTATTTGGAGTTGCCCTCATGACAAGGCCAACAGAATAACTTTGTTCTGCTGGCCGTGTCATGGGGCATCTCCAAACAAAACAAAGCTTATCAAAGACAGGCTAACAAAAGGTATAAGTAGATCAGATGAGATGGTGCATGAGTTGGTACTGACATAAACAGGTTAATAAAACAAATAGATGCCATTAATAATATAATATTAAAATGAATAGGACGCAATGAAAAAAAATTGCGCTTAGCATTGCATGAAATACAGGACAATTCCAGTTAAATAAAGGACACAGGACAGGGACCAAAATTACTGGACAGTCCTGTCAAATACAGGACATCTGGCAACCCTAACCAGAGAAGTTTTGTTTCCTAATGTCTTGCTATTATTGTTTCAATAAGCCATTATTGCTATAATAACAAGGGAGTTACAAGCAGTTGGTGAATGTACTTTGGCAGCGAGCCACATCATAAAGCAGCTTGGGAAAGTGTCCATTTCAATATAATATACTTGGGGTTGGGGCTTTGGGGTGCCAAACTGGCAATGTGGAACTTCGTCTGAGGCCCGCCGACCGAACTGAAAAGGAATTTTATATATTTTTCCTCAATATATATAATACTTGTGGTTAGCAAGCATACACATTGCGCAATACGGTACTGCTTTCTAGTGCAATACTACGCTTTTGATTCATGATTGTTATAGATTGCATTTACCACTTTAGCTCTGGGACCAAAACAAAGTGGAAACTAGAAACGGCGGCACTGAGTTCATCATTGAAAATCGCTCAAACAGTCAAGTTACTCAGAACTCTACGTACAGCTTCCAGTTTCAAGGAAAGTGAGTATAAGTAGCAACTAACTTACAAGGTCAAGGTCACTGATCAGTACAGTATATTAGAACAGTATGCTAGTAGCTCATTCAATAACAGATAACACTATCATGAAATTGTACCAAATAATATTTAATTATTATTTAAAAATGGGTAGAAAGAACTTATAATTTTAGCTTCAAACATTTGATTACTAAATAGTTTCGTACAAAGTTTTTACACTCATCAGATAAAATGTTACCAATGACCATAATGTTATAAATTTATTGTGACTCTCTACAGTACTAATTAGTATATTTAGATATATCATTAAGAATGATGATTAAGTTAAAAATAAACTGTCTATACTACCCCAACATCTACAGATATTCTGTGAAAACATGTCTGAGATTATCTGAAACATTTGAAAGCATGAAAATTTGTTTAGGATCTAAGACTGTTCAGGAGCTCTGATATACTATTGTGTCAACATAAGCCACATCTGTGATGGATTGTGAGCACTTGTTAGTTTCTACAAATTTTATAGTACATAATCATATCAAACAGTAAATAATACTTTGAACAATGTCTGGGATTGTTACAAATTATTTGGGAGTAAATTTTTGGGTAGAATACTGTAAACATGAGATCTTAGATTGCCTGAGATCATCTGGGGTGATTTTGCTCGAAGTTGAAAGTAGCCGCTATTGATAACTTTACTAGTTTTCCAGTGAGACAAGGCTCATCAAGACGGGCTATGCACATGACTGTATAACCTGTCTATCATCAACCAGTGCTAACAATACATGTTTGAAGGCAGGAAATATACAAAGTGCATAATTT
>JAOQGN010000001.1:387705-399866 GCA_027564295.1 Himantozoum antarcticum
TGGGTAGCCTAACTTGGACCTCCAAAGCCAGCAAACCAGGGGTGTATATTACACCCCCGAACACCTGAATGTGGGGGGGTTGAAGCTGAGGCTAAACAAATTAAAAAAATATAAATAAATAAAAAATTTCAAGCCCCTAACACATTTTTTCAACCCCCTAAAAGATTTTTTCAGCCCACTAACAACAAAAATTTCTGCTGCACGGCACAATCTTGTAAATGTTAGGGGGTTGACTTTCACATAATATGCGCCTCTGCAGCCAACTGGCCCAACTAAAGAAATGATTCTGTTTCACTTTCATGTCGCTCTGTCGGCATAAGAGTGGAGCAAACAGCAAACCTCAACTCAAACCAGTTATGCTGAACCCCCACAAAGTTGGGTAGCTGTACAAGCCAAAATTTCATGAAGTGGTTGTGGCTCACTACGCTGTGCCGTATATTTTTGGTAGTTTTATTGACAAGGAAGATAAATCTTCAACGGGACAAAAATCCCAGATTGAGACTAGAACACATATGTTGGCAGGTAACTTGCAGGTAACTTGCATTGCTCATTGCTGCAAGGTGACAAGCTCACTACCACTCTACTACCTTAATCTCTGTATTGCCTCACATGTAGGTTGAATCTAGAGTTGTATACAGCTGGCGATGTTATGAGTCGTGACGTCATTAGCCTCAACGACCAAGAGCGGGTACAGAAGATTGCAGATTTATTACTTGAGACTACACATTCGGGATTTCCTGTTGTCAGCAAGTCATCTAAAGGACACATGGTGTTTGTTGGTACAATTTCAAGGTATAGTACCTGGTATACCTAATATGTTTATTTGTAGTCACGAGTAAAGTACTACAGATCTATTTAAACTATACTAATATAGAAATTTTTATGAAGCTTGATATATAATTCAGTTGGTTGAGCTTGCGTTAACCACTCCCGAAGGTGTTTGCTATTTTTCGTGCATCTCACCTTGCTATAATTTCAGTGTCGAACATTCTAGTTAATTTAATGTCTACTTGTCATTCAATTTAATCAGACTGTGGAACACATTTCATTAACTTTCTGATCTAGTTGTTTTTACAGTAATAGTTTTCAACAAAAACATAGACACATTCTGCATTGAGAATCAAAATTATTGATACTGGTAGTCCAGATAAAAAATACCTATTCAATTGACAATTATATGATTATACCAAGAATTAATTGGCCACTGTGAGTGATGACTGTGTTTTTTACCTTACAGACTGGAGTTGACAGTACTATTGAAACATAAAGCCTCATTTATAGATGTGGATAACCCAAGTCTGACCTCAGATGTAACAGCAGTGGAGTATGAACAGCTCACTATAGATAAGTTAGAGCATCCCGCAGAAACTGAAGATATGCTCAATGACTATGCCTACCTACAAGAACACGCAGAGACCAAAGTATACCTGGTATGTACTTGTGGCAACTCTACCATACGTTTAACGTACTTGATCATTATCGAGAATGTATAACTATACAGTATAGAGTGCAAAATGAGGTAGCGTCTCTTTGCTCTCTATTTTTTGTCAGCGACATTGATAATAATTTTATAGAAAATTGTAGAAACTTTCAATAATAAACAAGGGTAGGCCTATTACTTTTGATCAAAGATTCATCAACCTGTTTAGTTTGCTAGAAATTTGAATAGCCTAAACTTGACTTGTCCTGGTAGGTTTGTATTTTACGTCTCTTTCAAGAGCAATCAGCGATTAAGAAACCCGTTACTGGTCGTATAAAATAATATCACAGATATTTCAGAACTATATTGAGCCATGTCTATTCACTAGGAATGATGGCCTTGCGGGATATCAATAAAAAATAAATAACTTGTTTACTTTGATCAATAATGTATGACTTTTCATCGCCCACTAATCAGCAATTATGTAAGCAATATGGACTTTTCCCATTGATTTGTCTTCCTGTTTCAATATATTCAAATGCAGGTATGATGGTTTTTACTGATGAATAGAACATTTCTGTACCGGCCTACTGCTTTGCCAAAAACATGAAACGGGTTGTGTTGATTATTTTGTATTGATATGTTTTAGAGGCCCTATCTAAATCAATCGGCAATGACTGTCAGATCTAACTTCTCTCTGCATCGCACCTACATAATATTTCGTACGCTAGGCTTGAGACACCTGACTGTACTAAGCACTGACGGGGATGTGGTGGGAATGATCACCCGGAAAGATCTCATGGGTTTCAACTTAGAGGAAAAATTAGATAAGGCTCAACAGAATATCGGGCTGTTTTCTGCAGTAGCAAAGACAATAGCCGTATTTGCCGCTCACGGACACAGACACTCTAATACCCCAGCGAATGAGGCAACCAATGCAGTAGCAGCAACAAGGCAAACCATTGCTGACATTACACCTCATAATCTACGTGTTGCAGACCACCGTAATGTATTAACTTCACATTCTATTATATTAGAGACCTCCGAATATGATGCTGATATTGACACTGCAGCTGCCGGTGCCAGCGCTAAAAACACTAACAATAAAGTGATCGGGTCTTCTAGCAATACTCGAACACTAGACTCTGTGTGCCCGTCCTACGATTCTGCTAATGCTATTATGGGGACCCCTCTTGTCAAAGTCATTGTGCCATCTCAACCATCCTTGCCAAAAAACAACACTTGTGACATTGCTGGCAACGCACCGTTAGTAGACATACGGTAGATGGTGTTACAATAGCTGCTTCTCCTAGGTGATGTTACAATAACAGCTTCTTCTAGGTGATGTTACAATAGCAGCTTCTTCTAGGTGATGTTACAATAGCATCTTCTGCAAGGTGATGTTACAATAGCAGCTTCTTCTAGTCAATCCCACCTTAGTTAATCTCTGTGGATAACCTATCACACTCTCTTACCAACATGCTGTAAGTGTGTAAAGCAATTTATTTATTAATTAGTTCGATATTGCAATTATATATAAATGTTGATATTCAAAGGTTTGCTGGGCCAGGATTCTTAAGCGACGGTATGGAATTTTATGGCACCCAAGACAATAAAATAATATGTTTAAATAGTATGCTCAAAAATATGGGTGCATACTTTGTGAACAAGTACGACCTGCAGCTTAACTAGCAACCAAGCAATACTCGGCACATGCTCCAAAATGATAGTACATGTATTATGTATTATGATGCAGCTAATATGCCTAAACGAATATATTAGCTCAAGCTAATAATAGTACATGTATATTCCTCACTTTGTGGTCAACTGGCTTTCAAAGAGAAATCATAAAGATTTACTGATATGATTGAGTTTTTCAAATAATTTTGATGGTCCGTCCCAGGGGCGTATATAAGGGCGTATACAACATGTCGTGTATGGCTTCATCTTGTAGAGAAATCTCTTGGCTTTTCAATGTTGAAAACCCCACCTTTCGAACTTAATTAGAACTCTTTCTATGAGCATTTTTAGTGATACAACCTCTAAATTGCAATTTTACAGTGATTTTAACAGTTTTAAGTAGAATTTTTTTCTAAAATTAAGATGTAGGATATAAAATTGAAAATGTAGGGTGTAAAATTCTGAAAATGCAGGGTGTGATTTTTTTGGTTATATACGCCCCTGGTTTGTTCAGCCCACAGGTTTGAATAACTGCAAAAGCTAGCATAGGGATACGTGAGGAAAGTTCATATAGTGGTGGTGGTATATTCCTTTTTTTTTATTTAATTTATGAAATTTATAGTCTGTAAACATTTTGACTGATGTAAATTGAATACTTGTACTTAATAGTTAATACTAATAATTTAATCTTTTGAAGTAAAAGCCTAATGCATTATTTAGATCAACCTAAAT
This sequence comes from Himantozoum antarcticum, assembly GCA_027564295.1. NCBI lineage: Eukaryota > Metazoa > Bryozoa > Gymnolaemata > Cheilostomatida > Bugulidae > Himantozoum > Himantozoum antarcticum. Next base: position 391,538 of record JAOQGN010000001.1, read on the forward strand.
TTTTGCATCGACTCCCAGTCGCTATTGTCAGTAATTGGATTATTATATTATCTTATCTACATGTATATTATACTAATAAATACAACTGATTATATGAAATATAATATAATTCAGCTTTGAAATTTATATTCTTGGTATTGGCGCTGTACACCAATGAACCGAAATGTTGATCTAAAGTGTTTTGTAAGCAATTACTAAGTCGGTTCTGTGTTGGGGATGTCCCACTATTCAAAGCCTCATTTGCTGCTAGAGAACGTTATAATATTATTTTAGCCGCGTTCATTGATTGCTGGAATCCCAAGGTAAATTGGCAACTGTGATCCTTCAACAAAGATTAATTAGTTGAATGTAAATGAGCGCTAGTTATTAAATGGCCCTTAAGTACTGTGTTTACATATTACAATGTTGGTAAATTAGTATAAGGGGTGACAAGAATATGAGCTAGGTTCACTGGATTATCCAGTGTTTTATTCCAAGTATAATTGTGTAACGGTTTTATGAATACCATGCACTGGTTCCCATCAATAGCAAACTTATTTAGCAGCACTGCTGCGATCTTTTTGAAATAAGATCACTCGAAGCCGCCAATATTCTTGTATGGTAGATACTAGTGGCATGTAAGACAATATGTTAGTAGCTGTCACGACACGATGAAGCACACACTCTTCCAATGCTTTGCATTGTGCTGCCAAATGTTGGAGTGTTTCGTCAATCTAGTATAAGCCCATTACTAGGAATGGTGTTTGCAGCTAAGTGTTCTATAGCAGGTGTCAAATCGTAATAGTAATTCTGTGTACATAAACTCTTGACTAGCTGTTGAGACCTTCTTCAAGACTGCTGTATGTATAGGCATTTACCTGGCGTGTCAAAGCCTAATAGAGTCATTAAGATTATATGATCTGAATCTCAGCCATTTGGCCACCCCTCATGTAAGCAATCGACTATTACAACCATAAAAAAGCCTCATCTAAAACCTGCTGTTAGTTGTGCATTGCGTACATTAGTCTTTTTATCACCTATTGCTTCCGATTGGAATTAGCTGATGTCTGTTCTTTTCTGGAACCCATTATAAGATAATAGTGACACAGGGCAGGGCCATATAAAAGTTATCATAACCATGTACATGTATTAGCACAGTGCTGTAACAGAGACGATAATTATAAGTTATACATCCCGCGCCACATTTGTTTGATAGACAATGTGTTCAATTATAATATGAACTGTGCCTGTGTGTGGTAAAAATATAATTATTACAAATTCTGTAATAAGATTTGAACAGTGATGAATGTGGATTTTGTTTATTGTGGCTTAGGCCTACTCTGTGTAATGCAATGATTCAGTAATTTTAACATTGTATACAGTTTCACTTTCACCTGTGCCTCTGTATGACCACTTTCTTTAGCAGCTGCTGCCGCTGCTGTAGCTCTGACTGCTTCCCCACTCCTTTCACGTATAATAAATTACTTGTCCATGTTGGTCACTTACTATTTGGAGATGTATATAATAGTATATTACGAGTAACTCGTAGCTGCGTGCCAGGTTCTCTAGGTGAAGAATGGGATGACTTCTCCACTACACCCCATCTATTTACAGGTACGGATGATATATAGGCTAGGCTAGCCTGTGTTGCGAGTACGTAATGATTACAAAATAAACCTCAATGCACGTGCTAGCTTACTCATAGTTATTGTTTTCATTTTGTTTCCTCTATTTTACTGTATGATTGTATTGTTTGTGTCTATATCAGCATTCTGATTGCTGGTGGATATTTCATGCAATGAGCTCTCTATTCTTAGTCTTACATCTCACCTGTTGGCTCTAATTTAAGCAGCAGCATGCTCAACAGCTGACCAAATTAGCTATCCTATCACACATCTTGCAAATTGAAAATAATTGTTATCATTATGAAATATATTGTACAGTCACTAAGTGTGAAATAACATATTTTCAAACACTTGGTTATGTAAAAATTATTGTAAATGAGAATTGGAAATCATGGAAATGATAAATTTATGTTAACTAGGCTCCGATACAAAGCAATACCTTGTACTGGAGACTGTCTATTTCTGTGATATCTGGCAGAATACAAGTACATGAGTAATACTCTGATTCAGCTAAACTTGATATATGACCTGCTAAGTGCAAACTAACAAACAAAATGTGTTAATCACAATTTTAATAATTATAATTCCAGCACACAAGTTTTTGTAGCTTACAAGTTAGAAATTATTTAATATCAAAGAGAAAATTTAGTAATTCAAATAGTAAAGCAATTAATTAATCCAAAAATTCATGTATGAGAGGTCAGGTTGCCAGCTTGGATATTCTAGCGATGCCAATACCCTAGCCTGGATAGCAAGCTTTGTAGGTCATTCTCTCTGACCAACTGGTTTTGGTTGATCAGGGGGCGTGACTTAACGTTTGCTACTCAGCAGGTTACCATTAACCTGCTGGTGATATAATTCTAGTTTCTATAATTCAGTACCAATCACACCAGTATTTAATAATTTTCTTTGACTAAAGTCTTGCTGTAAAGTTATTTAAATGGTTTAATATGACTGATACTAGACATTATTGCAGTTATAATGAGACACATTAGTAGCAGAGAGGATGCCAAGCGTTTAGCTGCTGCCAAATATATATATAGACTGATCTGGATCTGGTACGCGCTTACCCAGTGTCAGCTATTTCTTTCCTTGCACTGCATGCTTATAGAATTGCTAGTGCCCATATCCATACCCAATACCCATGCGTGTATATATACCCATTATTTATTCCCATCCCAGTGCTCATACCCATACCCATTAGGCCATTATAGTATCATCTTTTTGGGCATTACTTTAAAAAAGATTCAAAATTCCGGTCGCTAGTAATAATTAGTTAAGTACATCTATGTTGATCCTTGATCTCCGATATAGTGCCAGAGCCGTACAGCTCTAACTTACTGAGCCAGCTTGCGAAATTTGTTTATGTAAACAAAATTATAACCAGTGGTTACGTTGCAAAAACAGGTAAGTGGGGGACTGTAGGCTGACCAATAAGTGTAGCCCCGCAGAGCACCCCACGCGAGGTGGGTGGGGGGTTGGCGTGACCCCTCCCGCAGGGTATCCAACGGGAGAGAAAATTGCATAGAAGGGTCATTTTTTCCTCCGAAAACAGAGCAGAATTAGTTTGGTTTTAAAAGCCATCGGAAATGGACATCAGTTGCCGATATAGTAACCGGAAATATCATATGGGCAGCATTGTTAATATTGACAACAGGATTAAACAATTTATACTAAACTTTTTCTTTCTTCTGACACAGGGAAGTCAGGTGGGGACTCTTGGCCCAATCGTCCCCCACCCGCCAATTTCATTGGGGAGGACTCTGTCCCCCACGTCTCCCAAATTTTAGTCACCGAACATAAATATTTTAACAGTGATGTAAAATCCATCAATTTGACAACTAATGTAAAAAAATCAACTATTACGCAAACTGTTTACAATAAATTGACTCATTAGTTCTAATAAGTATAGTAAATGGAGACAACATAACCATCATAATAATATAGATATAGCATATACTAATATAAAATACTTGTAATTATATAATTATAATCATGTAGTGATGCCAACTTTACAAGACTGTTAATTCTCTGTGTGAAGTCTGTTTGGCTTAAACTGAAAACTGAATGTCACATGTGGATATAAATGGTTGTAGTACATAAGTATAACCACTTGACCAATACCCATCTACCAGTGGCTCTATGCTTCATCTCAGATAATTTCAAACTATAAGGCACTGATGCCAAAATAATTAAGGCTTGCAGCTGGTGAGGCATTGTAAAACTCAGCAATTGAAAGTTAAAATGATGTAATTTCAATTCAAACCTATAAAAAAATTTAAGCATTTATCACTTTTATGTGAGAAGCAAATCAATTTTAATATTAAATAACAAGGTATGTTGGCTATCAAAATTATGTGACTTATCAAAGGATTTATGAATACTAATCAAAAATGTAAAATGTTATAATTGTTGAGGTTCTTTGCAAATGTGTCAGAAATAACCTGCTATCATTATATTTATTACATCACACAGCTAGTGACTATGCGGCAAACCACTTCCCCCACCTCCCACGGCCCCACATCCAGTGATGAACTATGAATATTATCCTAGACCACATGTGATGTGAAAAGATTGGTTTTTTGCTGAATACCCTCCTTTGATTGTAGTATATAAAATTTAATTATGTACTTAGATAGAATCCATTACCCTCCCTTTCTTGATCCGCATCCATTTACCTAGGCCTACCATCGCAAATAATTCTATTCCATATAAAAAATTAAAAACAGCAGATTACGTAATGAGTGCTGACTTCTGGGAAAAAGAAGTATTATTTAAGGTTAATAATACTCTAATTGCTTATTGTATATTTATGGGGTGTATTCCTCCATTTGCTTAGATTGTGACAGATTCGCTACCCTCTCCAGCCTCCGCTAGAGGTGCTGGCAGTCACTAACTACTCTAAGTACTTTTGTATTTTTATTATGCTATTGTTACGTCTGCCGGCATAGTAATACTGTGTTGAATAATACCCTTGGGAGTTGGACTGGCTCTGTTGGATGCTGAGCCCAACTATTTGCTATATAAATGGTGGTTCGTTTATATATGATTAATTCTATTCCGAGCTGCCGAGCGAGACGGTTGTTTTGTGGACTCTAATAAATCATATTTTGCTCTTATTTCCTCTGTCTTATCATGAAATGACTTGTGCCATGCTAAGTAGATGTGAAGCTTTCTTCCTAGCAGGATAGAGAGTCAGCTTCTGGCTTCCCAATAATCACAGTCACATCCCTGGTGCTACTGCCGGCAGTCACATCCCTGGTCCTACTGCCGGGAGTCACATCCCTGGTCCTACTGCCGGCAGGGCTGTTGACTTTGCATCATAATGAGAGTTCTCGTGTTCGGTTTCCTCTCACACAAGTTGTCAGTGATCAAGTAGCGGTTGTACCCTACTCTAAGGGAGTGGAGGCCACTCTAAGGGAGTGGGGGCCAACTGTTACAATATTTATATCTAGACATAATTATGGCAATATATGGGTGTAAATATATGCACATTTACATTATAAAATAATATTAACTGCCTTTTAATCACGTAAACAACTTTCAGCCACACCATTTATAACTGTTTGCTGAAGCTCTTTGATACATTGTCATCAGCAATTTATTTTATAAAATGTGACTAAATAAACACTAAATCGGCAACACACATACATGTAAATATCATTTAGACATTCACCATAGGCAAGATGCTCTTCTAGCGAATGTTAGCTGAGATCGAAATGATGGCTTTTTACCAGTTGGTAGCCAAAGAAAGATTACAACATTTATTTATGGGGCAACTGATAAGAAAATAACAGCGTACTTAATACACAAAACATATAAATTTATAATTTGACTCTAGGCCAATTTGATATATCAAATATTATTATCTACTTTGTTACGGCCAGGCAAAATAATGGATTAGCTATGAATGACAGTGGCGGCTTTTAGCTGCAATGCTACTGTAATAATCAGACCCTCACTGGAAGGGTGAGGGTCGGATTACCACGGAGCCCAGGCAATATTCAAACGAGGGGAGGTAGGGGTGCGGCTGTGCCTGACTAAAAGGCCGGTTGGGATCGACCTGGGAAGGGTTGGAGGGGAGGCTACTGGACTAGCAGGGAAGCAGGAGGGAGGAAGGGCCCAATTTACAACACGAGACCGGTTAATTAACAGTTGAACAATTAAAATGGTTTATTTAGGTTACCAAGTATCAAAAGTGAGACATGCGTCCCTTACAACTAGATCAAAACGAATGATGCCCACTGTGAGCAAAAGACTCTATATGTATATGGAAAAGAGTGGGCGATGGCTAGGTCCACCATCGGACAGGCTGCACCTAGCAAAACATTAAAAGGTAAACAATACAATAGCAATGCTGTAGAGAGCAGGCTGGTGATAAGTAATTATAGTAAGTGTGCTACAAGTTCACCAGCCAGCAGAGAATAACACGAAGAAATATGCAAATGGTTGAGCAAAGCAAGGGTTGTCGGTGTGGTGCTAATAATATAGTGTCAGCCTCAGGTCTTATTCAAGCCCCGTGGAGGGGCAAGCATATAAATTTACTCACTACGATACTTTATATTGACTGATATTATTTTAACAAATTCACTAGGAATAAAAATTCAGGTACAATTAGCTATACAGAAAAATAGCATATTGCACTCTTAGTCATCGATAGGATGTATTAATACAGGTAAATTTACTAGCATGCCTAGCTGCCTATATCACTATCTAACCACTCCACTTAGTCCCGTTGATAGAATCCACATAGTAAAGGTAAGTAAGGGTGATCCCGAATTCGTATCATTTATTTCCAGTTTTGGCCAGATTGCTTTTCGGCACTATTTTCTAATTGATTAGGATGTGTGTTGAAATGTGTCCATCTAATCTGTTTGTTTTGCTATGTGTATATTTCAGTATGGGTGGGTGTATATTGTACATGATTGCTCCTGTCACTTTGAACACAGGTTCAAACCTCACAAGGATCTTAGTCAGCTCTGATTGAAGAAGATGATTGTTGTAGATGTCTAAGTTCAACGTTTATTGTAGCCTGTCCTGCCAAGCTTTGTCAAATGCAGAGTTGCCCCAATGACTAGTCTGGGCCCCCAGAAACACCAGGCCAGGTTTCTGGGGGCCCGGACTCGTCGTGGTGGCAACTCCGCATTTGGCAAAGCTTGGCAGGACAGGCTAAGTTTATTGCATAAACAACAAATAAAATAAGTGAGCGCTGTCCGAAGACTAGAGTAAGACTGAACAATAACAGCTGTTCCTGCTCTTATATACTAATGGATGCCGTATACTGGCAGTCTGCCTGCCGGTACAGCACATGTGTAACTGTGGTATTGTTCAGCAAAAATATACACCATATAAACATAAAATAGAACACATGAATGCCAGATAGAATGGTAACAATTGCAGGAAATGGCTGTCAGAAACAGCAAGTATCTGTCAAGACTTCGTATAACTATTAGCATTATACTGGCTTGGACAACTGAACGGTAAGGGGTAACCGAAATGGTGAGCAGTAATAGTAAATAGTAACCGAAACTGCAAGTAGAAAATGATAAGTATAGCAAACGAAATGGTAAAACAAACGGTAAAACTCGTTATGTATTAACTTCCACGTACGCAAGTTACACAGTCATAACTAAGGTTGTGCAGCTAGCTATACAGTAAAATATTGTTATTTTGGTCTGTAAGTAAGTATAAATATGTCAAGTTAGCATTTTTTGGAAAGCATTTCAGAAGAAAAATTATACAAAGACTTCGGTCAATACCAATTAAAGTAAAACTATGACTGTATAGCACAGTAACCCATTTAATACCAGTACTAGTATGTTATAAATGTGCATGTAGAATAGATGTACAGAAGAGATGTGTAGTCAAGTAAATAAAGCTGGAATAGATTGTCTAATGAAGTGCCCATAATAACAATTTTACCCATGAAGTTTCTCAATTATCAACAATACTGGTAATTTGCAATTTGTGATTTGCAGTTGTAAAGCACCAAATTTCAATAGTGCGGGCAGATTTTTGCAGCAATTACAATTTTTAGTTGTGATATTTTATTGACGAAAGAAAATCTTACTATCTATTGCATGTAATTGACAATCACATCACATTTTATTTTATGTCTATCGTTCAGATTGATTTGCTTATAATTAACAGAATTTTATGAAATATGCGCGCATAGTATATATATTTTTATGCTATACTTACCATACCTCATTAAATCATGAACTGTGTGTGTTATTTTGACCGTAGCGGTTTGGCTGAAAACCATGATTTTTATGCTCAAAATAATTTCAAATCCTAATTACGGTAACTTGATGATTATTGATCATTGAACAAGACAATTTAATGAATATCCTTTTTCTTTTTGTTCTTCATTAAACAGATACGCATTAGTTCTATTTCAAGGTTTAGGTTTAGTACCGTTACATGGTGATTGTGTGCAACCTACAGCAATGGGCACCACCAAATCTCTCGCTATGCTATTAGTAAAATATAACCCTACACCAATCATGACAGAAATTGATGGTAGGAAATATGGCATCCCTTTTCATGAGGAAACTAACTATTTTTGAAATTTTAGTACTGTTGATCAACTTACCACACATTCATCTTTAGTTATAATTATTATTTATATGCTAGGGCCAAACCACTCTTAAGTAGAGTTTATACTAGGCCGAAAAGTCGGCCGAAATGTCATCGGCCGATTTTTCGGCCGATGTCGGGCGAGT
>JAOQGN010000001.1:407133-418467 GCA_027564295.1 Himantozoum antarcticum
ATTGCGCATGTGGGCCTCATCATCAGCACCATGGGATGGTCCTCTGTTCATCCTTAACGTTAATTTACTTTATTATAATCATTGATGAAATAAAAATACAAATACAAATACAAATAACAATTCACTGTAAAAGCAATTGTGTATTCAGACATGCATTGCTCATCTCTAACGCATTCGTTATTTTACACAAATAATGTTATTTTATGTAATATACTTGATTTAAAAGGATGCTGGTTGATTATATTTCTAAGAAATGTTTGTAGTTTGCAAGGTTGTTTTTTTTTCAACAGCTTTTATAATTAATTATCTGGCTGAATTGTATATTGCTTAGCCTCTAAGTCATTTCTTGGTTTTAAGTTTCACCTTGTCTGAAATTACGCTGCAGTGAGAATTCCTATAGATTTCAGATCTTGACACCCATCAGCTTTTTATTAATAGGTATCAAAAATATTAGTGCAAAAATCTTCACTAGCAGAGGCAGAGCTATCAAATGATTGGATGAACTTATTTGATAAAGTGACAGAAATTTAGAGATAATTTGCAAGACTGTGAAAGTGCTAATCTAATCATGATTGTGGTGGACAATTACTGCTGCACCTGTAGATATCAGCCAGTGACTTTCAACCTCAGAAATGCTCATTAAATGGAGGCTAATACTGCCCATACTATTTATCATACATCTAACATCCAGCTATTGCTGCTCTCAGCATATATATATATATATATATGTATATATATAATATATTTATATATACATTATATGTATATAAATGCACATGTATTGCCTTCCCGCTGCTCACATTCAATAGCAGACTATCTTTGTTGCATTTGATGCCCATCTTTTTCTCATATCTCACATAATCACAGCAATCACACTGATATAATACATACCAGCTAAAACCACTATGAATAATTATAGAGCTCTCTACTCATATTATATAATGAATAGCAAAATAATTTCAAAATGATGAAATGTTTTAGTTATTACATTACTAGGTAATCACTTCATAATTATATTTAATAGTTAAATACAAATTCCTGAAATTTAATCATCACTTCTCCTGTAGATTGCACATGCTCATGGTATGGTATGGAACTGTAATAGGGTGAGAATGAGAAGAAAGCTGCCTTACTGGAAATCGCCTCATCTAATCTATCAGTAATATTATTACTCAATAAATATATCATCAATGCAGTGCAGGTCTGCTCAAGTAGAAAGGCTGGTCACAGCTGTTTGCCACTTTGTCACCTGGCATGTAGTTTGATAGATATATCCTGTGTAGGATGTAGTTTGATAGATATATTAGGTTCTGTGTACCTGTCGAAAGTTGTCCACATTGACAATATTTTCACTTATAAATTGAAAATAAAATTGCTATATAATGCTTTAAAAGGTCAATAATTATTAGTATATATAATTATGTAATGCTAGTATAGCAAGCCTTATATAATACTGGCTAAAGGAAGGCGATAGCTTTTACATTCACTACACAGCTACAGCTCATAACACTGTTGTCATGCTGTATTAATATGCATAAGAATATTGCATGAAATTGTCAGTATGTCAGTACATTTTATATATTCCATCAAATGCCATATAGTGCAAATTTTAGCAATAATTAGTCTCATTTGGCTTATTTTGGCTGGCAGCGGTTCATATGCTGGTGCTGACTTACTATGCACTTCCCACTGTGTTCTAATTAGACCCATAATAACCTTTATGCAGCATTTAAGCTGCCTTTTTCTGACATGCAGTAAATAAGGAAGATCCGAATAATTTCGTTTACTTTGTTTGTGGCTCCGCTATCAGCATTCTATCAGTGCGCTATGCTATCCTCATCACTCATCACATCAGCCAGCACCATAACCATTTTTATGCAAACATAACTTAAAATGCTATTATCTGTAGGGTTCTTTGAAATTTGATCATTTGAGAAATGGGATTCATGTAGATGTATGTGTCTGTGTGAGTGGAGGTGCTATTTGCTCTGAGTAAGCACTGGTGTGTATGTTGCCTTTGGTAATCACTCTAATCATTCAATCAACAATAAACAGTTTACTAGGTATCGACTATAGCTTTGCTGGCTGTGGACTGCTGACCCATAGGCATATAAGCTACATTGCCAGCGTTGTAACCCCCAGTAATACAGTATGTTATTGCAACCATACTGATTGCTTATTTATGCTACTGATTTATATATTTTGTGAATAAAACATTGTTAAAACAATATATAAATTGTTTTAATTGGTGTAAATTAGCAATATTGCTTCTGAAAACAAAACTTTGATATGAAATGTTTGTATTACAGTGGCTAGCACACGACTAGAATGATTAGCCCAGAATCAAGCCACTAAAACTTGTTGGTGCAAGCAAATGTAGGAGAAACATGACCTGTCTGAATCATTCTTTAATTTAACTGTACATTAATTACTTAACAAAAGCTTGGCTACCTGTTTTAAATTCCATGGAGGGTGATCAAGTTTTTCGTGTTCACAATTTAATTGATCTTTTCTTTAAGTGCAAATGCCCAAAAAGGTTTTATTAAGCTGGGTATACGCTTTTGAGGTCACAATAGTAGCTTTTGACACCATTGTTTGTTCTTACACAGAAAATTCTGTTTCTCTGAGGTATGCTTTCAGCAATGCATTGAAGCAATTATACCCGCTTTGTGTTTTATTGTGAATTTAAGAACAGGGTATATCATTAATTTTTTTACATGTTTCAATGCTAGCATAGCAGTGTTTGATATTGCTGTAAATTCCATTATGTTAGTTTATAGTCAATTATACTGTTCAAATGGAAGGTTAGTCAATGAATGGTGATCATTTCAATGGGATTAGTCAATTGTGAACATCGTTTGTAACAAGTTCACTAGCTATATAAACTCATTAATATATCTAACAGTGTATTCACAACAACTCAGCTAATACTGCTTTACTCAAATTCATTCATTTTAAGTGACAATACCTGTTTTCTTTCTCTTTCGTGATCCTTTGCACCAAACGCTTTCATCTATGAATTAATTTTCACAACTTTATATTAAAAAATGCGTAGACTATTATTCCTATTATTGTTGATTACAGCTGGAACATGAATATTGTACAAACTAGACATAGTGAATTTGTAGCATATGACCACTTTGGCATTAATAGAATATACCTTCCTATCCTGTTAGCGGACTATTTTTAGATGGTATATATTATCATTACAATATTATACTAGCAAATAGCATGCATGAGAATTTAATGCAGCATAATTACTATATATCTTTGGTAATATCCCTATATATAGACATCATTTGACTGAGATGACTATTGACTATATAAATAATTATAATGTCAATATTACACAATTCCATCAACACTATGTAAATGATAAATGTCTTTTTATCTTACAAGCCATGTAAATTTCATTTTAAATGAAATTATTGTTGTGTAACCGAGTGTGAATGAACTTCAACAGATGATTCAATGGTTTTGTTGTTGTCACATTTCCCAATCCTCAAATAATAAGTAATGAGTAATAAAGTATCGAAATTGTCATTTGTTGTTTCTTAGTCGGCAGGTCTCGTGTCTGTCGTCTGCAAGCAAGGCACAATTCTACCTCGCCATACTCTATTTACTTTGTACTGCCTATTCTCTACCATTCCATTAAATGAATTTCTCACGAGATGATAGTTGACTTTTTGCTCAACCAGCGCCTCTATATTGATCATGTTGTTAGTCATTGGCTCTGACAAGTGCTCAATCGATACTTGGCCTAAAGATTACATGAAAGCCTATTCATTCCCTCTTTGTTACCAATAAAAAGCTCAATAAAAATAAGTTGATGGATGGATGGCTTCTTATGTTTTTGCTGGTCAAATTACATCCAAATGCTTTTATATTCTTGATGAATTTGAAAAGCGTTCTGAACCAACATACCCATACCAATGAAGCCTATTTGCTTTCAGAGTAATCAATGTTTGTCAGAAGATACCCCTGACTCAATAATAAACATCAATGAACTACCCATAACCCAGTACCATGCTTACCCTATTACAATGAATATTCAACTACTATTTGTGATTCCATATTTTTGGAACCTCTGGTCGTTCCTGCCAAATGACCTGAACAAAATGACACCTGAGCACAGAGAGAAATATTAGAGGCAGGCTGACCCACACAACAAATCGTATCACGTATTGATCTTTTCTATTCATACTAAAATTAGATCTTCATGATTATTGTGATTGTCCACTTTTGTACCATTCTTCCTTTGCTTTTTGGGCTGCTTGAATTAATTACCAAACCAATGACCAGTTAGCAAACTTTGTTGCTAATTTCGATTCTATAATAATGCAATATAATATAATAAAATTAATGCAATAAATATAAATATTATAAAATTTTGGTTTTCCTATTTATCTGGTTAAAATGTTGTGTGTATTTACTGTTGTGATTTTAAAATATGAATGTGATCAATTTCGTCCCTATAAATAAAGGGAGCACCAGCAAAGCAGAATTTAAGTATGGAATGCAAGTCTAATTTAGAGCTACTATTTCCTATTTCAGAGAAGTAATTTTATTTTCGTGTCTCAATCAATTTCCTACATGATTGTATATACTTTCGTCAATCGCATGGCCAACCATTTTTGTGCATATATTTTAAATACTAAACTTTCGGTGTGGCGATTATATATCAGTTTTACAAATATTACTATAGTACTGGTTACTGGTACAAAGTACTAATAATTGAAGTGTATTTGTCCAGTTGTATTACACGGATGTAGTTGTCATGTATAATGTCATCGGTCACACACTTGTTGTCATGTAAAGAGGAACACTTTTCGCTCAAGTCGTCACAGGTTGTGTCTGCTGTCAGTGAGCTGTGGAACTGCAATTTAAGATAACCGGGGTTTTCCATCGTAAGGAACCTTATACACTGTGGGATAGTGGGCTGGTAACTAAAAAGTAAAAACCTATCTTTTTTGAAGTGAGTGTGAATTATTAGCCATCAAGTTATCAGTTAGAATATGAATTATACCGTTTATGACAAGTGAATACTCGAAACTATTACTTCAGAATGTCAATTCCTCAAGAGCACATTGAAATGTTTGAATTTTCGTCGGTTAATTTCAATTTGTGCATTTGTTGGGATTCCTGGTAAAACACGATCTTGGGCAGAAATTTTTTTTTGATTTTTTGACTAAATAAATCAGATTTCCGAGTTGCTACACTGTTATCCTGTCTTCAGTTGCGCCATGTAGGCTTAATTCTGTATTTATGATTTGCAGTGCTTGAAGTGGCACGAGAAAAGAGGTCAGCGAAATAGCAAATAGGGAATTATTCATTTCATCATTGCTTGCACAAGCTTGGAAAAAGCTAAATGATTGGGGCACATGAAGAAAAATACGCAGACCATTCAGTATATTATTATGAAATTGGTAAATCAACCGAACATCTAGCCGAGCATGTTGCCGAGCATCTAGCCGAGCATGTTGCTTTTGTAAACTACCAACCATAGAAGTTCACCATTAAATTGTTTATAGAATAATTAATGCTGCCTTTATTTTTATTGGAAATAATTTACGCTTTAAGCACCAGCACAATAATTTAATTTAAACAGTTCGCCTCCTAAACACTATTTGGCATAATAAATAACTAGTGTGTATATAAAACAACTGGCAGTTTGTTGCAGTAGCCAAAATTCACACATATTCACTAAAAGCTCACACTCCATGTATAATGTACATGCTATATAAACAAACAACAGGATTGTCCAAAATTTGATTATAACATCATATTAAATTCTGCATATACAATTAATATAATGTGGTATAAAAATAGTAGTTATAATTCTAGTAGTAACATAATTATAGAATTCTTTCAAAAAAATCTTTGGCAATTTGGCCTGGGCGGCAAATGATTGCGTATTTCGCTATTACCCATAATGCTTTGAGATTGTCCTACTCCATTATTTGGTACACAGTCTAATGCGCACACCCTAAGACTAAGAGTATACATCATATATAGGTCTTGGAATAAAACAAAAAGTTAAATTGGTTGATATGTAAAGTAATTGGCGAAGTGTAGATTACTACTGAACTAATGAAGTTGTGTAATATAATCTCAAAGTTTAGATAAAATTGCTAGAAATCTAAAACTTCATTACAATTTACTTTGGTTAGAAAATTGTCAAAAATTTAATAAGTAAATTTTCAAAATGTTCAAATGATAGTCATGAGGAAGACTAGTTGTCATGATAAGCTACTAGTAATGTTAGTATTTACAGTCGTACGTATACTGTTTGTATGCATCTCTGAATGTGGGAGTCTGTTGTATACAGGAAGGAGATCTGTTGTCATATCGTTGCTGTGCTTGCTGATAGTCTATAGGAGAGGTCTGAGGCATTTCTTGTGGTGCGTTGTACCACGCAGCTCTGGCTCCGTAGAGGTCCTCTACGGGTACGGAGGCTGAAGATGGGAAGACTGTCTGTGGTCCAGTGGGGGTAGGATATGGTTGACTTACGGTGGACTGATTACAGCTTGGACGGTATATATCTGGACGAGGTACGGCAGCAGTGGGATATCCACTAGCAGCTAGCATAGCTGCTGGCGTCATGCTACCTGTAATTATATTGTCCACAGTAAAGTTATTCATCAGAATTGGAGGTGGCTCCGCTGGGTCTTGTGGAATAGGTAAAGCTGTACCTGTAAGACAAATAGATGGTAGTTACTAACTACAAAGGTTATAAACTAGTACTGTGGCCAAAGATGACGAGTCTTGTTATTTTTGTTATGTTATATTAGATAGAGTACATTCCATCTGTAACTCTTCATCCCAAACCACAACGGCAAACCTTTGTTTTTAGTAAATGCACAAAAATTGGCTATGTACACTATTTTTTATAGTATACAATTGGAGTTTAATAGAGCGCTGGTAACCTATGTGCCAGTATGTGGTGATACTATGTGGTGATACCATGTGCATGCTTTGGCAATGACTGTGTCATGTAGCCTACAGCTGGACTGAGGTTCAGATCACAAGTATTAACTAGTACCTCATTGGTAATAAAATCGGCCAGTCACTCCACCACACAAAATATGTGGTATGATCAGTTTTAAAATGGCCTAAAATAGTATTACATGCATATTATAATTATAATAATAACTGATATGAAAATGTGGTTCAACTCTACTTTTAATTAAACCTGTCATTTTGCTATTAATAGAAACAATGATGTCCATTACTTTCAGTAATTGACTCAGCACCGTTGTTTTGTCTGATTGTTTGGATAGTAAACAAAACAATAAGGAAATCAGTTCATCATTGGCTTGCATACACCCGAGTCATATTCAATGATTGATATGCACAGGTGAGCTAATGATATTCCAGATATTTTATATTAAATACACAACTGCGAAAATAATTTGCTAAACTCGACAAACTACAGAATATAGGATAGAATCAGAATGATGAGAATTTCAATTTCCATTTTATTTTTAAAGTTACAGGTCAGATCATCAATCATCTACATGATGATAATAATTAATGCAGGTATGTATAATTATTTTACAATACTTACCAGATGGAATTTAACAAAATATTCACTGCAATTTTTAACCTATTTCGAGACTTGTGGAAAGTCTCGAATAGATAATAAATCCAGCAAAATTTAAAATGATATAAACTATCTGTAGCTTTAAAATTCATGGCCGAGCAGACTTGGACCGCATATCCTAACTGTACAGTGTTTGCATTCAACTCTCTATTTAGATCGTTATTATAGAATAAAGAATTGTGAACTTACTTCGTTGGTCCGAGGATTTTTGCCACAAGTGATTGTGGTGTTGGTGAGGAGACTGTTCCGCATTGGGTTCCTGTTTGACTACATTACTATTGTGATTCGTTGGTTCTAAACCTTCTGCTGCATCCTCCGAGCCATTTCTAGAGTCACAATCTCTATCAACTTTGAGATCATCTTTACAGTCTTCAAGCATAGAGTCTTTCATACCTTTCTCTTTATTCTTTTTAAACCTTCGTCGACGTCTTAAATAACTGCCATTGTCGAACATGTTGATACTCTCTGGATCCAGTGACCAGTAACTACCTTTACCAGGTTTCTTATCATCTCTTGCCACTTTGACAAAACACTCGTTAAGGCTAAGATTATGTCTGATGGAGTTTTGCCATCCTTGTTTATTCTCTCGGTAGTAAGGGAATCTGTCGATAATAAATTGGTAGATGCCATTCAATGTTACCTTCTTATCTTTGGAGCTTTGGATAGCCATTGCAATGAGAGCGATGTAACTATATGGAGGCTTGACCATGTCCTTCCCAGACTGCTGGTGCATATGGTAAGGCGAGTAATGCATAGGTCTACCTCCTGCCATGCCGTAGTGGTCCTGGAATACGCCAGACATCACGGCTCCATATGCTGCCGGATTCCTGTAGTAGCTCATACTGTTCATGTAGTCCTGGTTGGCTAGTGCTGCAGGCATCATTGTCATGGATCTGTTTTGAGGATCTACCGGTCCGTATCTGGCTGAAAGAGGAGCACAATTTGGTTGCATTACACTACACATCACAAACGAAAGCTATCTGCTTGATAGAAACTCTATGACTGAGTTTGAAGCTGTTTTCCTAATTTATTTATTAGAACCAGAGAAGCCATTGCTCAGGTATACTGCATTCTGATTGGCCAGTTTGCTACTTGGTCAATTAAATTTCCATAGACTACTCAAAAAGCATTTACATGATTCCATTTTATGTGACAGCCTATAGACTAATATCATGCTAACATTGACATCAGCAAATTGTGAAACAGCGCTACCAGCAATCTGTATCACTTTTTTGATGACACCTAATTGTTTTTTGAGTTGACAGTGGATGAACAGTTGCAGTATGAAATCATACTGTCTCCGTAATACAGCATCTTTTACAGCAATTATATTCAACTCAATGTCTTGATACACTATCTGTTGATGTAAATGTGTATTTTTTATCTTCTGCTGCTAGAGATCAATTGCAGTAGTACTGTCTTGGTAAAATTATATAATAATAATTATTATATTATTTATATATACATGTAGCCTATATACAATATATAAACATAGGTCTAATGCTGGCTAGTTAGCAGATGACTGCATCACATGACTGTGGTGCTGCTTTTGGTATATTTGCAAGTGTGACAGGGGCAACTAACCTGAGCATACTCCCACTTTTGACCTGCCTGCTAAATTCAGGAGTTGCACCGTGCAACATGTGCAACACGTGCAACACGTGCAACACAGATACAGATGTCTGGAGCTGATCGACCCAGTGACAGTTTTACACTTTTTTCGTGTTATGACGAAGGCGGGTCTTCAATGTGCTGGCTGGCAGTATTGTTGCCCTTGGACTACAAGTGCTGCGTCACCCTGACACCGTTGGTAGAATTATATTTACCGCAAATCAAATGAATTACAAATAGTTGTTTGTTATGAAATTTTTAAACAACTTTGTTAATATCATAACAATTTGTTATGATAGTTGTTGTGATATTTGTTATATTAAAGATAAATATAACATTACAATTATAATAATATATGCATAACAAATAAATATATTATATTTGTTGTGATTTATAATAAAAAGTTACATTTATAGCTAAACTTTGTAAAATATTTCATGATTTTTCATCTCAGTTCACAGCGATTCCAATGGATTCCAATGGATTCCATTGGATTCCAATGGATTCCAATGGATTCCAATGGATTCCATTGGATTAATGTATGCATTGTTTACAGCTGCACTTATCACTAAACTTACCTGTCATTGTATGTAAGTACAAATAAATATCTGGTGTGACGTAATGACATGTAGATTACATGGCCTACCTAGATGTGCCAATATTGAGATGACATCTTTGGAAGGCTTTCACCTTCTAGGTTCTAGCCACAAACTCCCCAAAGTCACCAACTGCTTTTGTAAATGAGTATTTTTAATTGAACAAGACACTTCAGCATGGTATAATCAATATGGTATATATGGTATATATGGTATATATGGTATATATGGTATATATGGTATATATGGTATATATGGTATATATGGTATAATCAATATATAGCTGGTACATTAAAACAAATCTTGTAATAATTATTATTATACTAGTAGTTTCAGCAATAAATATCTTTGAGACTTCATGTGCTCTTTGAGACTTCATTTGCCCATGAATCTCGTGAGTGAATCTAGCAGTATTAAATTTCTTATCACCTGGTAGGTGGTAATTACTAATTATTTGCAAATTAGTTAGGTAGCCCATGTTTTATTTGCATTTTTCAATCAAATTAACAGGCTGTCCTCTAATACTCTCGTACTTGGTGCAATACCTTAGGCTACTACAGGGGAGTAAGGCTAGAGATTTAGTTGATGACAGTTTTCATTCACCACAAACTAATGAAGTTGAAATGCAGTAAAGTTAGTAACTTTCTTCAATCCTAACTCACATGAACCTGTTTCTGACACCCCTTGTATCAGAATTACATGCTACTGCAGAGGTGTGAGTCATTGGACAATTATGAAGTTTGTATACAAGCTATACACATGATTGCTTGCTTGCATATGGAGGAATATTTTTTTAAATAAACATGAAATTATGATGTCAAAAAGTATTATAATACAATTATGATAACTGCAATTAAACAATATTATCATTAGTATTTTATAAAACATTTATATTTATCATGCTATCAACTATCATCCTCGAAACTAAAGCATTCAATAATTGTTATTGGTAAAATGTTCTAATTAAATAACAAAGATATAAATATTTACAGTAATGTTATATAGCAATATCTATTCTGGTAATATATTACATTATGTACTGTTACAGCAGCACTTTCGGCTACGGACAATGTGACAATAGATAAAGCTTGATTCTGCAGTTACACTCTAACTAAATCTATACTAAACAAGTTAGCATTTATATGGAGTTACAGAATTGTGGAATTGCAATGTTATGCTATTAGAGTATTCTGTGTCACTCATGATATAATGTAATATGGCATATTACATGATAGTTTAGCAGTGCCAATTATACATTTGCTTTGTTATTAGTGTTTTGGATTCTTCTGCAAGTTCTATATAATTTTAAAACAAACACATTGTCTATTTGGGGTAAAGGTTAGAACAGGAGAAGCAGGGTGGCAGTTAGTCTGGGCACATGCCACACTGGGAGTAGTGCTCTCTTTCTCTTGGTTGGGTTGGTGGTTGGGTTTGTTGTTGGGTTTGTTGTTGGGTTGGTGGTTGGGTTGGTGGTTGGGTTGGTGGTTGGGTTGGTGGTTGGGTTTGTGGTTGGGTTGGTGGCTG
>JAOQGN010000001.1:421661-431689 GCA_027564295.1 Himantozoum antarcticum
GCTGTGGCATTGCTGTGGCATTGCTGTGGCATTGCTGTGGCATTGCTGTGGCATTGCTGTGGCATTGCTGTGGCATTACTGTGATATGACTGTGATATGACTGTGATAGCAGCGGCTGCTATCTTTCCACATTCTCTACAGTCAGTCTGCTGCTATGAGAACGTGACACATGCCTACACTTGCAATTTCTATGTATTCCTCCAGACTTCGTATTATTCATCTATTGAAATGGTTTATTGCTATGCTATATACAACCCCTTGCATGAATACTTTTGCATAACATGTTAAAACACATATCATTATATCCTATGACAAAAGATTTGGACTTGCAATCAGATTGAAAATATGTAAAAGACAATAGTGTACTGACTGACCCTGTGAGGAATGAATAGACTGTTCTATTATAGAACAAGTATACATTGCATATACTCTTTACACTCTATACATTCTATACACTTATGCGCTGCTGGCATATACGCCTCTATACATATAGCGCTGCTTGACAGGCTTGCATATTGGTAGTCTTTTCTTTTACTCGGATGTGTTTTTTAAAGACAACTTCCATGCGACTTGGTGCTAATCAATGCAATCATTTACTGGTCCTTTGTTCTAGCCGAGTCAGCCTTACCACGTCTCCTTTTGTTTTAAGAAGTTATCGAGTGCGCACCTTTTTTACTTTTTTGTGAAGTTTAAGTAGTCTGGGGGTCCAAACCGCTTTTACAGCAAATATTAATTTGACAATTGATATACCGCTTTCAGCTGTGTGCCAATTGTCGGCCTACGCAATGCTGCCAAATTATTTTAAAAGGTCTCAAAATTGCATCACATTGAAAAGAATTCGAGTTTTACAATTGTTGTCTTTTTGATGTGACTGATGGCTTTTGATCTTGTTCACATTCAAGGTATCTCATGTTAATGGGCACAAGGTGATATGTAAAGAGGAGTAAATTCTCTTATTGTGTGTTATTTCGTGTTTTTCATTTATAGTAGCTATGCAATGCACAGCAGACACAGGTGTGTAGCTCGTTATCATGATGACCAGTGCGCAGGATTGTCCCATACAAATGTGTCAGCCAGTGTGGAATTGCACTCCTCAAAATTTTTGGGCAAATGTATTCTTGTGTCAATAATTTATGACGAAAAACATTTAATATACCCGACAATCATATTAATGCACATTAAGGGTGGATCCGGCAAGAGCGAAACGGCAGCTTATGACATAAGCGGCCCAAAACAAGTTCGGCAGCAACGATTATTTTGAATAAAAAATAGTATTCTTTTATTCAGAAACAATATTTTGGTGAAACGACAGGCCGTCGCGGAGCAAATATTCAATATTTTTATTGCCTCCATCTCTTTGCATAGCCTATATTTAAATGGAATCTCATTGTCCTGAGAGATCATTGTGAGTGTAACCTTGACATAGTAATCAATATTGGGCTAAAAAGTAAGAATCATGGCTGGCGATAGATTTTTAATTTAATGTTTCTAAAGTTTATTAAATATGGAAGACATTCGGCAAGGTAATTTCAATTATATTTATCATTAAAATTTACATGTAATTGGGTAGCCCAACGCAGCTGACGTGATGAAATAATAGATTTTGTCATTTCAGCTTGCCGAAATCAACCTAAAATAATGTAAAGTTTTATTGAAAGTTGAAAAAGTTGGAAAAAATTAACCTGCCATATTGCACATGGAATCGGTCACTCATGGTTAAAGTGAACAAATATCTCGGAACGGTTGTATCTTTCTATGTGGTACAAAAGGTCGCTGGTAGTTGATGTGTAAGGTACTGTTTTGACATACATGGCTGTAGACGCCTCAAGGTCTGTAGACGCCTCAAGGGTTCTCTGCATCGGTAGCATGCATGGCTGTAGACGCCTCAAGGGTTCTCTGCATCGGTAGCATACATGGCTGTAGACGCCTCAAGGGTTCTCTGCATCGGTACCATTATTAGATGCAATATTTAATTTACGATATTATCAGCATTGTCAACATTATTTAACAATTATATTAATATTAGTAATGGATAATAAATTAATACATGCAGTGCCATAGTTGTTAACCTGTTTTACCCAATTGAGCTGTAATCATCAGCATTCAAAAATACAATCAAAATACAAATTATAACCTATTATGACTTGGGAAGCACCAGTTCTGGGTAAGTTCCCTTCTGGTTAAGTTCCCTTCTCACAAGCATTAGATGACAGTAATTCAGCACTAATAAGAGTAGTAATTATATTGCTATTAAATCACACCATAATATCAAGTACATGTATCACAGTACAAAGTTGAGGTAACTACTCTGCACATTGTATTTGTTCATGGCTTAAACATCCCCTAATTTAATTGGACATATATTATTCTGGCTTGAAGGGATTGCCTGACGAAATTCTGTAGTAGTGAAGGACAGTCCGTGTACTTAATTTAAACCTATGTTCAGGCAGTGGCATGTTCAGGCAGTGACATTTGGTGGCACTTTCTATATTATTAGCAGTCATGGAAACTCTCCATAGCAGATGGCATATTGCTGGTCAACGCACAATCCCAGGACATCAACAAGCAACCAAAAATACAGTAAATTATTCTGCCGTCAAACGTGAACCAAATTAATTCACTTTGTAGATTCAGTGCAATTGTGTATCACCAATGTTTATAATACTTTTCTTCCGAAGCTACAGTGGTGTTACTTTTTGCTTATTGCATATCATTGTCTTATTATTATTTTTAATTGATATTTAGGAATTGGCAAGAGAAGTTATAATGACATTAGGTGAAGCATTTAACCTTGCTTACTGTGCTACACAAAAACAAGCAACCCCGCCCAGAAGAGATACCTAGTACCACCTAGTACCACCTAGTACCACCTAGTACCACCTAGTACCACCTAGTACCACCTAGTACCACCTAGTACCAGTGATGGAGTATTGGCTACAGGGTATAACAAGATGTGGCATGCGGGTAACTTGGCACAGGTTACCTTAGTGGTCAATTCAATATGTTGTTGTCTAAAAGGAAATCGTGGTTAGTTTAGATTTCGTCTGAACTTCTATTAGTGCATCACTAACAGTATTAAGCAATCATAATAAATTTGGAATTGGTGGCTTCTATGTCATTATAATTACGATTCACATCTTTGTTGATACATTTTCTACGTTTAATTTAACTTAGAGCTTGAATATTGCATTCTGCTAGTGTTGGAGATGATAAGGTAAATTTAAATTAATTTTATGGATGTATGTTCTTGTTGTCTGCATTTGTATGCAGCCTGGTGCATAGCTGATACATATTACCCATGGTATAATAAATACTGTAACATTGGTGATATGTCAATATTGACCAAGGCAAATTTTGATATACATGTAGATTGCAAATTATAAATATAAATTGCGATTTTATTTGAATTTAAATATATTTTTATTAATGGTGCTGTTTTTAATTAATAGATAAATAATGTATAGGAAGTTGCTATGTATTACATGTGCATTTATGGCTTGCACATAGCAGATTGTCTATGATATGTATTGTTATTTCAATTGTCACATTACATTGACAATTGACATTACATTTATTTTTATTTACATGTATGTGCAATAAAAATTATTTATATTTACAAGAAGTAATTCCTCTCATTGTCCATTAAATTACAAGACAATTTTGAGGTTTGCCTGGTAAATTATGAGTAAATTCTGAGCTGCGATAGAAACAATTGACATGCTAACGCCCACCATCCAACTTGCATCAATTTCTGGTAGGTGTGATACTCGGGCAGTTCGGCAGGAAAAGCTGCACTGGACACGGGCACACCATCTTTCACGCTCATGTGTCTTCAGTTATATCGCTACACCTATGTATAACCAAACCTACATGTATTATTAGAGAAGTGTTGTAGTTATCATTATTGCTTAAACTTAACTCATAAAATCAATTGCATTATTTCTATTCCGAAATTTCTGGTGACACCAATTTAGTTTCAACCTCATCCCTTTGCTCTAACCTTTTCCTGGATTAAATCCGGGCCCGCTTGGGTAATTCCACAGCCACACAAAAATATTGTTTTTGTATGGCTTTGGGTAATTCAAACAATGCCCTGTACAATACAAGTCACTGTTCCAGGAAGAGGCAATAGACAACAATTACTGTACATTTGATACCTTGATATTGATACCTTGATATTGATACATTGAGTGATACCAGACATTTGCAAGCAAGTAGTATCGTCTATCCATATTTTTGAACTTGCTTAGTTGACTTAGACCAAGCTCAATTGATCATTAGATCTGTGACCTCAATTTTTAGTTATAATGATGAGCGAATGAGGTATTTATATTATTCATAGCCTTGTAATTTACAGACTTTCACTTTTCAATGAGTGAGATTGAGGGCAAGATATAATATATTTTTGAATTTTCTCATATGTAAGCCACAACAGATTAGATTCTCCATCGATATATCAACATTTAAAAATAAATACTGTAAATAGGTTGATTTATGAAAAACTTCCAGCCCAGGATGCTTCCACTCAATTGTAGCTCAAGATTTATTTCCAAAAACAGGTGGTGAGGTGAATTTTCAATTTATCACCAACTTTTGGTGTGAACACTAAATTTACTGGTTGGTGAGCCTATATAATAGAAAAACAGAGGAGACACAGATCTAATGTCCAATAGAGCTTGGCCTCTAGAGCTTGGGCTTATTGCTGATCAATTTCGGAATAAAATTCGAAAAAAATATTATAATATGGTGATGAGTTATGACAACTTCACCCTTTGTCTCCCATCAGCCATTGCGTGCGGCTTATTATGTTAAATATTATATGATATTAAATTAAATAATGCAGACATAACAGTGGATATTTATATATAATTGATGTGCTCTTTATTGCAAACCAGGCTTTCGAATAAGTATACGAAATGTATATAAATTATAAATGCATTACCGGTAAAATTGTTATCATGAATTGATGATGTGTCAGTTATACAATAATTATAATACAATAATTAAATAATAAAATTATTTGGATAGTTATAATAATGATAGTAATAATAATAATAATAATAATAAGCATAGCGAGTTCTGGGCGCAAACAGTGATTTCAGGAGATTTGACTCCTGGATGACAAAGGCGCTTCAACTATGTACAACTTTGAGTATGTAAACATCAAGTAACTTGTATACAAAAGAGAAAATCTCACAAAAACGTCACTACAACAGATTGAAAAAATAATTCAGCGGTCAGCCCAATAACAACTCTCTATAATATTATACATACAAGTTGAGTTAAATGATGCAATAACAATATTATTAAATACGGTGTATATAGTTAGATTGCGCTTTGCACACATTTGAAATAGTAGCAAAATATTGGCAAGAATTAGCAAGTGGTTCTTCTAAGCAAGACAAGATAAAGACGAGTATTCTATTTACTATTAGGTAATCAGGTTAATAAGCGTAACAACTCAATATCTACATAACATCAACAATAAAAATAACAGATATAAATGTTTGTCAGATTAAATGACGTTAAGTATCACAGAAGCGCCTGACAAGTTAATAATATTTTATCAACAGCAAAATTCATATGGTTCACTCGTAATTTCATTATGAAATGTTATCGGCAAAATTTCATAGCTTAATCTGCAATAATAATTTACGTCTATAATAATTATAATAATATAATATTATATAAATGTCTTACCTTTTTATCTATAATTTCCTATTTAATAGTTACCCATATAAAACATGGTGAACAAATACCATTTCGTCAAGGTATAATAGCAAAAGAAATAGCCAAGGCAATGATTATAAAGTATTTTCCTATAGAAACTTGAGCGGTATTTAGGGTTATAAACCTTATTGCTTGTACGTAAACAAGCCTAGATGGGCAATTTAAGATACCCATCTTGAGCCATACTGTGCTGCTGCTACTTGCATTGCATGCGAGACGTCTGGATGGCCACCAACTGCAGAGCCAGGAACCTGAACAGGTACAGAGACACCTGGTGATATCAAACCTGCAACAGTGCAGATAGCAATATATTGTTGCAGTGAAAGGAGATCAACTATAGCATTTATGGCATAAATTGGCTAAAAAGCATATGATATGTAGGTCTTACCAGAAATTTAAGAAATAATTTTGGTAACACAGGAAAATTACGTGATAGCAGTTTGTTGGCTGCTATCAGTCAACAGTCACACACATAGTCAATCAGTTGAGTACGTGTGTCATAACTCATGAACCAATCCTATCCTATACCAACTTAGCAGGAACCGATAATTTTGCTAAATCGTGCTGCATTAACTTTCCATTATACGGCTGGGCTCATTCGTATGTCAATAAAACTAAATTATTCATTCAATTTATTTTGTGGTTAATTAGTCAATATTAAATGTTAGCCTTATGTATTGATTATTGATATTGATAAGCACTATCAGTATTGGTCTTCAAATTACCTGACATGTGGCTGGGCATTGTAGTACCCGTTTGCATGGATGGAAGCTGGCTGCTGTGTGCTGGCTGTGGTCTGGAATAACCTAGTGAAATATCAAATCCTCTGCCTGCAGCTGCTATACAAAATAAAATGAAATTTATTAAGCTATTGAAATAATAATATTTTCCAAAATACTATTGATGATAAAAAGCGAAGGAAATGTGGGAATAGATTTGCAAAGTACAATCTACATGTATGTCCGAAGTTGTATTAGCTACTGTAATTACTTTTTTTTAAACGTTTTTTTTAACCTTTTCCAGTTTTTATTCAATTGCTAGGTAATTATAAAAATAACTACATTTACTAACCGAGAGGAACATAATAATTATATTTTTGCAATGATATAATTTACATAATTATTATCGTTACAACAACATAAATAAATAATATTGGGCATCATATTATTGGTAGATATTGTTGATTGATTTTAATTATTATCAACTATTATACATTTAGATATAGTGTAAATATTTAGATACAATATACACATAATTACCTAACTATATGATTACTAATAGTACTATAATAATTATACTCACATGGAAAGTATCCCGTAGAGGCAGACGCTATGTTAGATTGCAGACATGAGGCACTGTTAGGGGCCACATTATTAGCTATGGAGTAGTTAGGCAGGTTGGGCACACTATACTCAGCACCAAAGTAATTGTGTGCAGAGTAGCCCAGGGGCAGCTGACTACCGCCAGCTAACACTGCATTATTTGATGGTGGGTCTCGTCTCTGATTACGTAACTTTTCCTCTCGTCTCCATTTTGCTCGTCGATTTGAAAACCAGACCTATGGAAATTAAATAAATATAAAATAAATTATCTAGAATTCTCTCCGGGGCGATCAGTTAATTATGCAATCTTAGAAATCCTAATAACTTTCAGGATATTGTAAAGGAAATACAACGAAGTGCGACAATTGCATAACGTTCTGTTCTCTCAGTCGCTAGTAATCGCTTGTTCATATTCAATGAATGCTATTAGTATAATTGAATGGCATACTGATGCTGATAGGGAGAGGATAGTATTTAGATATTTCAATATGCTTGGCCTGGCATTAAACATACGTCAGTGTTGTACCATCAGCCCAGGTGTTGTTGACTCAGGCGTGATGGAACTAAATTGAACTTATCTCATCTTTCTGATATCAATAAGGGTTTTGTTACAGCATGAATTACATTTAGATGATAACAAGAATCCAATGCATAAATGAAATCTTCACTATTTTGGAACCACAATATCACAATAGTTTCACAAATACATCTTTTGTCAACGTTTGCTTAAAAATGAGCGTCCTTTCTAAAGAACATTTTTGCATAGGCCTTTGATGTTTTAAAAGCTTTTTGGGTTTTAATGAGTTGCTGTGAGAAATAATAAACCAAAGATGCTAGAAAGTACACCAAATGCAGCAGCAATTGTACACAGACCACGGCAGTGCCCAGCACAATAACCAATAACCAGCCTCGTAATGATTACTCACTTGTATTCTTGCCTCTGGTAGATCTATTTCTTTAGCCAATCTCTCTCTAGCAAATACATCTGGGTAGTGAGTCCGTTCAAACTCTGAAATAAAGAAAATCATGAAATTGCTTATATGAACAAAATAAATAAATTAAATGAGGAGGTCGGCAGACTTAATATTTGGTATTCTAGCAAACAACGTTCTCTCTCTTTCATCTGAACATCTATCCCACCATCTGTTCTCAAATAATCATAACTATGAAACGAACGAGCTTGCTAAAATTTAAACAACACCAAGCAGTTTGAATCACTTTTTCATAACACAATTCATGCAGCTTTAAAAAATAATTGCTATACTACTGTTAATATTATTCATTAAAATGTAATATGTACTATATATATATATAGTAAGATGCTCGTTATCTACCTTTCTCTAAAGATTCTATTTGAGCATTAGTAAAGGATGTTCTATTTCTTTGTAGTTTGCGTTTCAGTCTCAGCCTCATATTGTCATCGTCTCCTCCTTGCGATTCTCCTCCTGTAGAATTGTTGTCGCCTACGTTATCGTTGGCTAAAATAGAGAGACGACATTGTTGTGGTCTAATCTGATTATAAGGCACTAACGCAGCCATCTTATTGTAGGCAAGAGTAACAGCTTAAACAGATTCAACTCAAATTTAAACTAAATGCAGGAGTTCTTACAATCTTGTTTGTTTTATACCCCACTATTACGCCTGTGCTGCCGCTATTGCATGATGAGCACTCATTCAACCAGAAGTGGTATCAGGCAGCGGGCCAATCCCATTCCCCAAGGTCAGTGTTTGTTTTCTGTCAGCAATAGTTGCAATAGGGTTAAGATATACTTCAATACATAACATCATGTCTTATTCTGTACAACATACGCGTTCTCGTAACAATTTTTGTGTTAAAATAATTGCACGTCACGGATTTATTGGAATTAGTTCTAAATTATATTGGGTTTTTACTCACGCTCTGCTTTTACAATAAAAACAAGTATTGATTGCCTACAGCCCATGCTATATTTTTACTTTTGTGGATTTCACAATTTCTGTGTTGTAAGAAAATTTTATATAATCTTGAAAAAAATGGTGTAACATTCAAGACGGTAATTTTGTTTGTAAACAGGACAATCTGCAGGGAAAGTACTTATAAATAGTGATTGCACTTATGCAGTTATAAAAAATGAATCAATTATATTTATGTATCTTATATATTATTTTACATTTAGGAGTAAGTAAAATATGATATAGTAGTAATAGCAATAGTAGTGAAATAGTGTAGTAGTAAACATTCTTATATATGGCAGTTATATCAAAGACCTTACATTCTTACAATACATGGCATAATGTAACAGGTATTGTGTATAGCGTGCAATATATGAATAACACATTGGGAGTTACCCAGTATTAACATAATATTCTGTGATGATAGAATTATAACATTTACCAGTAGTTTGGCATTTTATCCATTCACATGGCATTAAAATAGTACCTATTACAAAATAGCATTATTAAATAAATTAATAAGTATTCTTAAATTTAGAAAGACATTTCGCTAAATCCCCCTCTATATCGAATCTCTTTGTCTGACAAGATGCAAACTCACATAACTGGCTGCACGGATATGTGGCATAAAAGTTTTACATAAATAGGAAATCACATGTTAATCTTAACAGTCGGGCAAAATTGTCTTTTTCACTTTTAGAGGCTATAATTATCAGGCTATGAGACAATCAGGCTGTCTGGAGAACGCCGCGCACTCATTCCAATAGAAAACTTGCATAAACATATGAACATATAAGAAAGATTACAGTGAAATTCGCACTGAATGACTCTAGACTGCCTGATTTGCGTTGTTACTTCAACAAATTACAGTTCTTTCAGCCTACTAGATTTTTATCGTTCAGTGGACAATCCACAAAGAAAATGATCTATTGAAGTGCTCAGTGTTTTATACTATTCGTGTTTATTTACAACACAAAACATGTATGAGCGAGTTAATCCAACTAGACAAATTAATACATCCATAAATTCTTTCACATATATACA
>JAOQGN010000001.1:431789-443886 GCA_027564295.1 Himantozoum antarcticum
TTTTCTATTTTTATTGCTTTCCTTTTCAGGATCAATAAATTTATAGTTTAATCTATATATATATATATATATATATAATGGTAATCATGGGTAATAAAATCAATTTAACGAGGATTGCGATAGCTCCGCGGCAAGAGCTGAACTCTAGGAATGTAATAAGCAATTCCAGTTTTCCCAACGCGTGGAGAAAATTGATGCACGGTCAGCAAGAATTAGAAAACGTTGGTGTACTAAATATTTTGATCTATATTTTTTAAATCAATCTGGAAAGTGCATTCAAAATGAGAAATTTTTGAGTGATACAATAATTATAAATTCTAATTATGAGGCAATCGGATTGCATTACTGACAATTACATTTAGGAAAGGCGTTCTTCTGGCCACAATAAAGAAGAAATGACATGTGCTATTGAAAATAAGTCCCACAGCTAATCTATCCGTTCTCCAGTCAGCACCCAAAATGCCAAAAAAAGAAAATAAATAAATAAAATGGTGCTGTTGACTACCATGTCAGCAGCCGCTAATTAGCATAGTTTAACTCTTAATGGTAGACAGCATCATATAATTATAGCAAATGGCCCTCCAATAAATTAATTTATAATAGTTACCACAAGAGAGAATTTAACTTTCGATAAGGGACCGATAAAAAATGAGTAGGTTTGCAATAGATGTGTCACGGTCCAAAGAAATCATTTGCAAACAATATTATACATGCAGTCCTAGTTCTCCTGTATATCACATATGGCATTACACTAATACTTTTGCTAAATACATATTATTTTGTAAACAACAAAAGAACGAAAATAAAAGGATGAAAAACTCTATGTAAGCAGTCTTTTTACTCCCCTATGAAAAATGCTGTGTAGACGAACTAAAGCAAATGTTTTGTTGTAAGTGCAAGATGATTGATTGGATTTATAGCTAGAACAATCGTCTATCTGAGATTTAAAGCAAGGACATGAAGTGTAGCGTATACTTTGATAAACTTCAAATAAAACACTACCTGCGTCCTATTCCAACACAAGATAATGGGCCACTACTGTTATTTATCCTGAGCAGCAAAATTGAGAACTAATTAGTTGACGTCGATGGAGTGTTGAGTGCAGTTTTGTAAAACAATAAGAGTTAAGTAGATACATTTACTTGCAAGGCGTTGCAAGGGGATGCAAGGCGTTGCAAGGGGTTGCAAGGGGTTGCAAGGCGTTGCAAGGGGTTGCAAGGCGTTGCAAGGCGTTGCAAGGGGTTGCAAGGCGTTGCAAGGCGTTGCAAGGCGTTGCAAGGCTGGCTTCTGGGTGTTCAGCAAGTTCTCACAGAGTTCTCACAGCGCCCAGTATGTGCGCTAAATATTCCCACTATAGTCTTCGATAATTCTACGATTATTCACATAAATAGATAAGTGATTATTGCAAGAACTTCCCTTTGCATTTAGTTAAAATATTAATGACCATATAAATTTTAACAGGCAGATTAAAGCTTATGTCTGTCAATAAATAAAATTATCTACGCATTAGATTTTAATTCACACTTAACAAAGATAAATAATAGAAAGAATTGGAAGATGTAGAGTTACAACAAACGGTTACTGGGTACAGCACCCCACTTCCTCAATGGGATCAAAGGCTCAACCAGATCAACATTTACTCTTCTTTTACAATCATTCTCAATGTTGAATTGTTGATGTTGAGTTGCTCACAGATTTCCATAGGAAAATCATTATTCACACACATGGAAACAGCAACTAAAACCTCCCATTGAAACTGCTCAAAGCTTTGGCAAAGTTAAATTTTGTTAAAATATTATGCAGCAATAAGGCTCCATTCCGAAACAAAGAAGTCATAGAAGGCTTCGGTCACTCCGAGTGTGAAAGCTGAAATGGTTCAGCTCGTTTCTGCTCAGTGCTGTTGAATCACAATCAATACCACAAGACAACGGCAAAACGACTAAAAGGCAACACAATTTTAATAATGCCATCCGTACTTTCATGACTGGTACAGCAAGCAGAGTTGGAATGAGTAGCTCGTTCGGCTCGAACCTTGCTTGTATTAATGTGAATTCGAACTCGAACTTTCCAGCTCAACTCAGCTTTGCAGCTTGTGAGCCAACTATTGCAATATACACAAAAGTGAACCTGATGAGTAATACCAGCAAATTCAGTGGGCATGAATTTAATTGCATACAAATATAACTATGAACGAAATGAAGCAAAAATAGAATAAGTTTAAACAAAATTAATGTATATAGCTTAAATAAAATGCATTCATTGTGTTATAGCTCGACTCGGCTTGCTCGAGGCAAATACTGGAAACTCCAATCTGGCTGGGCTCGTAAACATTTAAGCTAGTTCCAGCACAAACAGTAAGCGCTTGAAGGGGTGGGGAGCTAGGAAACACAGCAGCATATCCACTTGCTGAACATATTGAAGGCTGAAGAGTTGCGCTAGCAATGATATCTTGCAAGTCTGAATTCCAGTGTTACACCCACAATTGGTAATAGTTTCACAAGCATGAAATTTTTACTTGGCTTTGAAGTATAATATACTAGGTACACAAACAAATAAAATGATTGTCAGAGGAGAGAACATTGACATGACAGGGCATACCACAATGCTTAACATGCCACAAGTGTCTTTGGTGGCAATGTATGTCACAAGAGGTTATATAGATACACATTACATAGACCCGAAACATGTGATGATTGCCGAGGCATACCACAATGCTACAGATCACCAGACTAAATGTTACAGCTTCATTCAGTGTCTGCCACAAGAGTTTTTACGATGAGCCTGTGTGCCATTCAACTACCACTTTTGTAATGTTGACATTATAATGCAGCAAGAGCTGGCAAAACTACTTGAAAATTAAAAAAATGTTAAATCGCCATCATCGGCAAACATTTAACTTTTGACAAAATATATGTTTAAATTGTTGATAAGGCTGCATCTATAGGCAACGGGGATTTGGTTGTAAAAAGTAAGTGCTGATGCTGGAGGTAGGTGCAGTACTGGCTATTTTTGAGATAGCTTGTGATCTAGGAAATTCATGTAGTTGGAGAAGTTGTTTTCTCCACAACAAGTGCGTTCGCGCCCCAAACCCAAAACCCCAATCCACAATCTAGAACCCAGCTAAGCTGAAAATAGTCACTATTGCACCGAAATACGATGCTGCACATTCGCAGATGTGCCAGGGTTGAGTGTAGCATTTACATAAACTATAAGAATATAGGATGCTGTAAAGATATGTTAATTCTTTTTCTCTACATATACGTAGGTATTCACAAGTAGAATAGGCAAAAAGTACAACAACCAAGCTGCAAATAGCGACATATCCTAGAGATGGGCACATTTTCCTTTTATCAAACACTAATTTCCTAATCCGTTTGCATCTTCTTCGATTTATTTACTGTTCAAATAACATACAATCATGCAAATATTTATTAAATTACTGTACAGTAAATAATAGACATTGTAATAATGCTTCAGGTAACAGCATTTATCAAGCATGGGTAGGCAAATTGAATCCAGCAGGCATGCTTACACAATCATATACATAGTAGACTGTGACGAGAGGGCGAGAGGGCACTATTCACAGATGAGTAGGTAATTCTGCTCTCTTTCTCCCATCACTGCTCAATGATCTGATAAATGAATCAGTGATTAATTTAATTATGTAACTAAAGTTATTGTTTCAGCAAAAAAGCATGCAACACTAATATAGAGAACTTACCGAGTAACACAGCGAATATAGATCCAAATAACTAGGAATCCAATAAAGAGAGTAATGCTTAAAATATATAATGTTCAAGTGTGATGAGACCAATATGCCCATATGTCAACACCGCTGTCTTTAGCACCCGGTGAGCAAGTTGTCCATTTCTGTTGGTTTATTCAGTCAGGCAGAAAATGGATGCAGCATGATTAGTCAGAGAGCGGTGATGTGTGAGGAGACCAATGCGCTCCCTAGCAGTCTCCCTCTCGTAGTCTATAGCCGTCATTCTAACAGCCTCCAATCACACACAAGCTATCATACACAATCGTCCATTAAAGAGAGCAGCGCTGTATTTAAAATGCATAGCCACGGACAATGCCATCCTGCTTGCTTTCATACAATTGAATTGAATGTAACAAATAACATTTCATGCAATAATGGGGAGCAAGCATTCAATCCAAAGCAATTGTGATTGTAGTTTTAAAAAAAAAAAATTGCAATGATGTAGTCAGTGGTGATCCTATTCACAGCAATTTTTTCAAACACAATATTGACTGTATATACATGTACCATGAAAAAACAGAAAACCACCAACTGGGGGCTACTGAACTATTGCTATGTATACTAGGGCTAGGGCTACTGAACTAATGCTATGTATACTGGCATAATAATGAGAGCCCGCTGTAAAATCCCGGGTAAATACTCTACATGTCAACATACCATTTTTGTAATTATGTTTTTCAGTTTTGCGAAAAAATGTATAAATAAATATTATCGTATTTTACTCGACAAAAATGTTATATAGGCCTACATGTATATTAATAGTACTCAAGTTTTTCTTCTGCATAGCCAGTGCACTGGAAAGTTGGATCCCACAATATTTTGATAGCTGGACGACAAAGCTACTCTAAACATAAATAGCTTGTCACTGCACTCAATAAAATTAATGTTGCATTATTTATATCTTAATTGATGGGTGGAGAGCTGCCTGCTTAAACACTGCTGTGTTTAGAGACCTAAACAATAATTATAACCCAACTCAAAAACTATAATCTCACCTAAATCTCAGGACTGAATTACTTTGTGGGAGGCAACAAATTAATAAGCATGAACAGCAATTTAAATGTTATCTACAAAAGCATTAATTATTTCAGTATAAGGAAGAGTTGTGCTAGACGAAGCCCATATCTAGTATTGGAGGGAGTAGTTCAGGACAGACAATTCTAGCTCATCACAGCAGGAGAAGCACAGTCCATAATTGTAACATATAATTACATACACCGCTCTGACCTAGTCACCTAGTACCCTAGGAATATGATCCCTCTACTTTACTCTCTGTAGAGTGTAGACATCAATGTATGCAATATCAATAGTAATACGTAATATAAAGCCTATTGCCTGCAACCCCCATAGTTATAAAAGCAGCGCAAGGGCGCATAAATAAATACAAGATGGAAATGACGGCACTAGCTTATAAATCCTCTAGTGTTTTAAGTTTAAATTAACACAATGAGTGACTAAGGTATAACTAAAAACCAATCAACAGGATATATTCAATACAAGTGTGAACACTGCGAATCCCCAATGAATTCAAGTAAAGCTATTAAATAATGGCTAGGAAATGCGTGTGAAAAGTTGAGCACTAATATATAGAAATACATGCAGCAGCAGCTGACTAGGAAAGAGAACAGCAGGTTTGAGGTAGACTGAGCAATGCCTATAATTCATTCACATCAATTCCACCCCAATGCTGATGAGCAGCCATTATCAAGTCAGCTGAAACCATTGACCACATAATCCAGTAAATTTAATCACTTGGCTGATCATTGATATTGGACGAGACATGTAATGGGGCATTAAAATTCAGCAAACTTGTACTACGCGTGATTTAACAGCACACGCGACACAAATAAATCAAGCGAAAAAATTTGCTCATTTACGTTGAATGATGTCAATTTCAGTAACAAAAATAGCTGTGGGTTTCATTTCATTAAGCAGCATTTATGCACACATATGCATTTTATTATGTTATAACTTTCATCTTTTGAGATGCAACAAAGACTCCGTCTTGGAAACAACAAATCACTTAAACTGGATCATCTTACGTTATTTATAGTTGAAGTTTTTTACACTTTATGGTGTAGCTGCATATCGTGTTTCACAAACAACATCTTTTATGTAATATTGTATTGTTTTGTATACACAACTTCATTCACACATTCTTTTATAATGGTCATACATTTACTATTTGAAACAGTTGTATAAAAAGTAACTTCGGTGTTTCGCTAATTAAAAACAGGTAAAACATGCATTCTAATTGGATAGTAATTACGATAATGTTTCTCGACTTACTTAATATTATTTTGCTATTACAGCACAATAATTTTGATGAAATGGAATGTTTAACTTCAACCCAACGACAATTACATGTATATCAAGGCAGGTTTTTACTTGAAAATAAACTCTACCGCAGGTGTTATGGACTTATGGTATATATTTTAGTCAATACCAGCTGCCATACATGGTTTTCAGTGCTATAATTGTAGTCTAGAAAGACTATGTGTATATTGATTTCAATGCACCGAGAACTATAATGTTATTGATATGCTGGAATAAATAATATATTAAACAATACAGTATAGCAATTGAGAATAAAAAACCTTTTAAATTTTACTTGACCCTGTAATCAAAAATCAGCAACTCAGAGTTTGCTTATTGAGCTTGGATCACATACAGCAAAATTTACAAAGCCCTTCAAGTTACAATAAAACATTTGACTTTCTTTTAATACAATTATTTTTACAGCCAATTTATCTAAATTCCATATTAAGGGCATACCAGTGCAAATATCACAGCTTTTATTATCGCTGAATATATTGAATGTACCTAAGCATAAAAATCACTTATTTTTAGGCTTAAACAAATATTCGCATTATCAGACATTTTTTAAACATTATTGCACTTATTCCAAGATTATAAGTATTTAATAGTATTAAATTTACATTAATATTATCTATATACAGCCATTAAAACAGGCACATATTCGTATTAATTAATCACAATAATACCAGCCATACCAAAAATATAGATACTTAATGCGTCCGGGTTGCTATTTCCATTAACGCATGTGACACAAACTGAATTACTGGTAAAGTTAATTGTTAATTCGATCACCTTGACCTTCAGTCATATCAAGGGTTTGGGGTTTTGACATCCAGGAACACCATCGGAAAGCGCGAACTGAAAAGGAATTTTACTGAATTATTAAATAAATTAATTGTATATTATAAAATAAAATAATGATCATTATCATTGTAATTTAAGTATAAAATTTAAAGTGTAAAACTATGCGAACACCAAAACAGGATCGATGCAACATAATTTTATAGTTTCAACAAATACATGATGTTATGATGGATGTTACAGAATAGTGCATATAAGTATATGGCATTCTCAATGTAAATGACAAATGTATTTGGAAATTTCTAAAATCATGCCTACGGTTTTAGGGAGTTCTTATTTTGCTGCATAATGAAACAATTTTTAATGCTTTAGGGACAAAAATGTTGTATTATAAACACATATTTATAGCAGGCAATGCTGATGTGATAATCATCAAGTTTAAGTACAAACTATCGTTTTTAAAAAGACCATCTGCTGTACAATACGCCAAGTCAACTATTTTTTAAAACAACAAAAACTTAGTGTGTCAAGAGCATTGGATTCAGAAGTTAGAAATAGCCCTTAGTCAAAGGTATACATTTTACTACTGAACAATCTTTCACCATCTTTTTGTAAGTGCCGCAGTACATTTGAGTTTCAAACAATTAGCTTATTGACATTACGCATGTGAATAGCATAACTCCGACATCAAAAACCCAAACAAACTGAGCTAGACAAATGTTTAGGTTAAGTTTTCCTTTTCTTCCCATGAAGGGTGAACTATTGTTCTGGTAGTTATCAGCTCGTGTTATCAACGGACTCTCTCACAGATGGCAATCAGAACAACTCTTGTCATGCTTTGTTGTGCCATACAAAAGCATCGATAAAAGACATCACAAGTTGTGGCTATATCAATAGCAAGAATAAAGAAAAGGTGTGAATTGGTACTCCTTGATAATACCGAGCCTTTGATGAAAGAAATAAATATTTTTTGGCAATGCAAGTTGAATGCCATACAACGTAATGAATGCAATTGAAACACAAATAATGTGCACTGACTGCCCCCCACTAACCAATGAAAGTACAGCAAGGCTTTTTATATAATAACTAATCAATTGTTTTAGCAATTCTTAAAATATACTGTAACGGAACCAATATATGTCCATGCTTGCAGCAAAGACTAATTGAAATAAGAGGTAACCAAGTGAAAGAAAAGTCAAGTTTTGTGTGCGGCGACAGGTAACGAGCCATACAAAACATTAAACAGAAGATTTACTATTTTTGCAGAAATTATGCAAAATAGAAAGATAATGAGATGAGCATTCAATTAAAAGAATTGTATAAATAAGATCTGATCATTCATGAATATAATCCATTATGAGCACAGACAAGCAATAATACTATGGTTCAATAATGTAGTTAACATTTTAAACCATTTAATTTCTGTCAGACTTCAAAATAGAGCTTTAAGACACTTTACAAAGCCCTGTTAAGTTTCCGATTGCTGCTTGTCTAGAAAACAATTTTCCTGTTGTAAGCAAAATATTGCCGTGGTCAGCTCACCATACCGTCAGAATATTTATATGCTTAAATGGTACCAAGTCTGTTTCTGAATGGGTGAGTACAATTATTTGCATCACGGATGTTTGAGCCACAAAATCAAGTGCTTATGCGTGTCTAATTAACCAACAGGTAATTGGTGATCCAGCTCACATCACAGGTCACAAGCATTAAATTACATCAAACCAAACTGGAACATTTCAGATTAACATACCTCATAAGAGTAGACGAAACTCTAGCAGTGAGAGATTGCACAGCAGAAGTAGTTTGCAACAGCAGCAGCAACTTGTTGGAATTGTAATCAGCTAACTTTTACCTTTATGTGAAACAACTGTAACATTACCAATTCTTCAAACTCATTCACTTATATTAGAGTCAAAATAAATGTACCATATGTCTGTTTACTTTTGGTGCAAAGATATTCGAGGCTGTCTAGCTGCGATTGGTGGAAGTCAGTGTAAGGAGGATGTTGATTGGCCAATTATGAGTGTCACTTGGTAGAGACAATACAATTTGTGTCAATAGCTACAATGACTCTTAACACAAATTCTTCAGTAATCGCTGATGAGCATTACAAATAAAGTAACAACACACCGATTGTTTTACAGCTAATACACACTAATCCAACGTGCATAATCGATTAGGTAATCTCAATACCAGTTATGCATAGCTTTATGTAAGTTATTTTGAGGTCAGTTTTACAAAATATTTTATTATGTCTGGCTATTTTAGGTGCAATCTGACTACAATAAACTAGGTGTTATTGACAATTTCCATAAGTTGTTTGAACCAGCTATTGCTATTGGCTTACCTATATTTTACCTATATCATGCATAGTCTTTTATCTTACATAAAACAGAATTGTCAGTGATATGCAAACCCTGGGACCAGCCGAGAGACTATTTATATTGCCTGGTAACGGAATTCCAATGCGCTGACATCGAAATTATTGATAGGCAGCCAAGAATTTAGGCTTTGAAAAAATACAGCTTACAAGAACTAAAAACATTTAGCAACTAAATGCCTTATGAGCTTTAAAATTATGTCAACTAATCCAAACTGAGCCATAAGCTAAAAGGAGAATTTAGATAGAATATTTTAGTTGTATTTTGTAACAATATTTTGCGAACAAAAGTACAGTCGGTGCTTGAAATAAAACATAAAAATATTTAATTCATTGGACATGTTTGACCGATTATTTAATCTGCATTCAAGAGATGTAACTGCAGGAAAAATATTTACAGCATCAATGAAAAATTATGGGTCATCATTATTTATCATATATATCTAATACCCAGTATCTGTATCTAAAGCAAATTTTTATCAAATTATTTGAAGGTGGCTTGAAAATTTGAATTTTTAAAATAGCTTCTCGATTGTAGCAAAAAATTCTTTCAATTATTTCCAGTCTTTTCATTTTAATGGTGAAAACCATTATTTTGTCAATAGCTACATTAGAAATGTAGCTCATTGTTTCACAATCGCTTCACAATCGCTTCACAATCGCTTTATAATTGTTTCATAATCGCTCATAAGTGCATCATTTCATAATCATTTCATTGGAAATGATAAAGAATAAACATTTAAAATAACGTATCTGGAACGTTTTTCAAAGAAATTACTTATTTTTCATGCTTGATGGCCGAAACTTTAAGAAAAAAATCAAACTTTAACGGCATTTTTCTGCATTACTGATTTTGCCGCATTTGTCTCGACTGCATGTGCTGAACATTTGAACTAAAAAAGATTTTTGCCTGAAAGTTTTTATAGATATACTTTGCATTGTTAGATGATATACTTTGCATTAAGATTTGTCATTTATTCTTGTTGGAACTCTATTCAATAGTCAGAGGGCCTACCACCAGGCTGATCCCTACCCCTACCCCTACCTGATCCCTACCCCTACCACCAGGCTGATCCCCAAATATTACTGACACTCATTATTTTGCAATTTCTAGAATGATAAATTGTACAAATGACAATGCATAAATTGCATTGCTGTCTCTACAGATGAACCACACATAATTATTTTCAATGATATAACATTCAAGTACCGGGTAGCCCTGCACGAGGGCAGAGCCTATCTGAACATCAGCATACAAATTAATTTACTTCAAAGTCAATATATTTCAAATCTAAAAAGACCATTGGAACCAGCATCAAAAGTCATCATATTATGACTGCCAATTCTAAGCAAGATAGGACAGATTATTGAGCGAATATCGTTTTCAGCGGACTTCTAACCTTAACTTTAGATGAGGTTAAGCGGACTTCTAACCTTAGCAGTTTATAACACTATCAAAGTATTACTTCCATAAATAAACCTAATTATAATTACGGCGTTTATTATCAGAAATGGCCAATTTGTTAACTATATTCAATTTTCTAGCTCACTAAATATTTGGTTGCTCAAGCAGGAAAGTCTTTTATCAGAAGGTAAGGTAGCACATGTCGTGGTAAACAAAAGTAAAAACACATTCATAGATACAACGCTGTTAGACGTGTGTAAAAGTCAGATGTGTGATTGTTTTTGTTAAATGGGACATACTGGGTAAACACATGACTCGTGGCATCAGTGTCCAAAGCCCCCTTATACTGCTAATTGACCGTATCATTTTAACACAAGAGTTTAAAGGCATGTGGCCGCACTTAAATACTACTATTTACAACATATCGTGAAATTGTGTTCTCAATAACAGCCTAAAGCAATCCTTGAACATTACGATCCACTTAGTATTGCATAGTTTTCCCCTCTTTTGTCACATTGCGACTTGAGATGCACTAATTATAATACGATGATACTGTGTTGTTCTGCTGTAAGGGTATAATCAATTGTAATTGCAGTTTCTATGACCCGAGTTTTGCGTACAGTGTGCATAATAATCTAAACTCCTAAGCTGAAATTGAAACAAATTTAAGAAATAACTCAGATGACAAAAGTGCAGTGGAGTTCAATAACAATGGATTTTGATAACTTAATATTTATTTCAGCGCCAATAATTTCTTTTTGATGCAATATTCTAGCAAAATATGTGTCAGGGAATTAGAGACAGAGAAAGAGTCATATTTCAAATAGAGGCATCCTACATGACAATGGTGGATAATTCTACATACCAAACCACGCCACTCCCTGTTACCTGATTTGTGCATGGTGTAGAGCCACATATTGTTTGAGTGTAGGATCACAGAACAAACATGCTGTGTACTCAGTAATTCCATCTGGCATTGGTGTCTTGTCCTGGCAAATACACAAGTTGGGCAATGTGCATGTGTGCCATAATGATGTTCTCTGGGCCAATCTGAACCCCTAAACTTGAAACCACCAAAAGTGTGATAGGATAGGAATAAAGAGTAGCAAAACTTAAAAAAAAAGGTTCCTGAGGTAAGTGAAGTAGTTGAAACATTACTCATAGTATTGTTCTACACCAACAATGGCTTCTTGATAAAAATATTTCCCCCTACACTTATCAGAGATGGTATTGCTAGATATGGTCATGCTGTATCATGCGATGATTGCAACCCCATATTCCATAACAGCTAGCTAGCAACTACTTGCAGAGGTGTACACTCCAAGTCTTTGACTCTACTTTAGAGTCGGAGTGGAGTCACTTTTTTCAGACTTCCAACAGACTCCTGACTCTTATGATTGCGAACTCCAACCCCACTCTACTC
>JAOQGN010000001.1:479998-491180 GCA_027564295.1 Himantozoum antarcticum
CTAGTTACTGACTCCCCGCGACAGTCAACGACACTGACTGAAAATTCCCCACGAGAGTATCCGAAAGCACCCTAACATGACAATATTATAATGACTAAGACTGAGATTCAGCTACAGTTTTGGATAATGGCTGTTGTCAAATCCAGAACAAGTTAGGAACAATGGAACAAGTTTAGGTTAAGCTTTGCCACTGACCTTAATGATAGTGTTTGGACTGTGATCAAGTGGTGAGGCTCTCCATTGAGTCGCCCTGTGTGTAGTGCTGGCTGCTGCACACATGTAGCTACACCCAGCATCTGTGGCATATTATAGACTACAGTTCCTAGTGGATGTTCAACATATTACATGTATTTCATTGCATACACTGTCTGATGTTAGGCAGCAATAAGGCAGCAATACATATACTGACAGGCGTCTGTCAATGTATATTTATTTATTTGCATGGTGTT
Organism: Himantozoum antarcticum; assembly: GCA_027564295.1. Lineage (NCBI taxonomy): Eukaryota > Metazoa > Bryozoa > Gymnolaemata > Cheilostomatida > Bugulidae > Himantozoum > Himantozoum antarcticum. The sequence goes on from JAOQGN010000001.1 coordinate 480,448, forward strand.
TCTTTAAATTGATATAACAGGATTTACAAAATAATTGCATTTAAATTATTTTATTTTTGTAGAACGTACCGCATTGAAGGGAGTTCATAAAATCACATCTGCAGAGTCGAAAGTATTTGATTCCTTGAGAGACCATTGTACTTATAATCCAGAAGCTCAAAATCAGCCTCATTTGTACTCACGGGTGGTTAGTTTAATGGACCCGCTAGACTCCCTATGTCAACATATGATCTCAAGGCTACAACAATCTATTATAGACCACAATATCTCTGTACCAACTCAAATCTTACATCTATTTCCAAAACAGCGCAATGGACTCACACTTCTAAATTCAACATCTAATCAGCTATAACTCTGGTCCATCGGATCTATAACATTATTGTAGATATTAGATATGTACACATTTTTGCCTGGTTCACATTTAAGGTGTTTGTGTTTATTTTTCAATGTTTTTTAATAATTTAAAATGTTTTATACAAACATCGTTCTAGTGCCTATCACAAATCAGCTTTCACATACATGTACAACATTATCTTTTATTATTGTACAAATTATTTATATTTCATTAAATATCGGAGTATTTTATAAATCATATGTATTATAAATTTTAGTATTGCAATTTGAAGGTACATATAAAATACTAAATCGTCATATTCAATCACTAGCGCAGTCATTTAATTCTTCTCGTAGATCTCCAAGGCTCTCAATGTAAACTTGTCATCATTAAGCCGAGTATATTGAGCCCAATGCTTGGGCTACTGTTTATATAGTCTGTGATTAGTATCATATAGATTTATGACAATCACACATGTGTAATGCTAAATCAATGTAATGCTATTATAATGTAATATTATTCAAGGTAAATAGATTGTGTGCTACGTTTTTGGTATATCAGTAAGACACTGCAATGTATTTATATATCCATTTGGAACGTATAGATCTTCCCAAACCGCCCGATTATTCTCATCCAAGTAGAATTTCACTCTTTTCGCTGTGGCTTCCTCTAAACTACAATAAGGCTTTACCACCTGTGAAAAGAAATGCAACTTTTGTAAATTACCCATCCAAACAGCATATGTAGTGGGTATAGTGAGATGGAAAATCTTAGAGTAAGGCAGTGTAAGCATGCTTCACCTCAATCTAACACGCACATTCATCACCGGCTGTCATATTATTAGTGAATAAAAATGTAGCGTTTATGAGAACGTTGAAAAGCAAGTTGCTAATTTATGTGCAACATTTATTAGAATTGTTACGGTGTAAAGCTTTGACAAGACTTCCATCAAGAAAATATACACTACAGCAACAAAATCGAGCCCAACAATCATGTCTAGGAATAAATTTGGCATAAATATGAACAAAGTGCATGTGATAAAATATTTCAAACTGCTGACTACGGTTTGTTGAGTTTATCATAGTATGCTGCTAGATAATAATTGATGAGATGATAGGGGAAGGCAGAAGCTTGGACAAATGCTTGTTACATTAGAATATGGCGCCACATTCCTGGTATACCATTCATTATATGCCAGTGCAATTGCTGTTTGTCTAACCAACTAGAAATCACTAGGTAAACTTACATATGCAGCAATCAGATTTCCATTTATGCCATTAGCTCGTAACATGGCATTGCATAACGCTTGAATGTCATTAGCATGGCCCTCATTGTTGCCACATGGACAACCAGACGGGCACTGCTCTTTTCCAGTTCCCTCACTGGAGTACCCATGGTACAACTTTTCAGTATCAACACTGTAATGCAATAATACAATAAATCGGTCAAACAAACATGGATGAGAATGATGGCATTAGCAAATTAAAGAAATAATTAACTATCGTTCTGTTCAATGTCGTCATGGTTACCATGTTCCTTTGTGAGAGTTCAACAAGGTGACAACACATGACTTGGCCTATTCAGGGTGAGGAGGTTCTCACCTAATTTTAATCTAATGTGCTGAAAAATTAACAAAATATTCGGACAGCTGCAAAGCCTATAAAATAGACATACAACACAAAATCTACCCATTGTGGCAATTTAATAACATTTTGTAATATTTTGCCAAGTTGAGCGTGGTCAATGCACCAATAATGTGTTTATAGCTGTAAATGTGGGTTGAACCAACCACGTAGAACCATTCTACATGCCTCATTCTCACTTGCGGTCAAAACAATCTTTCAGATTATAATTAATGCGAAGCCAAGGCGGTAAACAACCATCATTTTAATACCAATATATCATCTTCAACCGACTCGCAATCATTCCACAGAGGATTTACGTGCTAGCACAAGGCCAGAGTCATATTGTTCAAGAAAATAATAACTCAAATTCTATCATTAATATATGATCATCTCCTAGAAGGAGATCTCCATCCATTACTAGTATTATTTTCACTAGCTTCCACCAACAATAAATTCCAACACGTGATAATAACTTTGGGAACAACAACATGGCTACCCCAAAGGATGACTGAAGTGACAGATGATTTTGTATACAAAGTTGAAGAAGATGCAGTATTATTCGACTGGTAGTTGAGCACTGGGCCTACTAATGGCTATATCATGCGTATATATACGGACTAGTATTCCAATATGCTTTATTTAGTGGTCTAGTGGTTTTTTTCATTTAGACCGCAAGTTCAAGCTGAGCAACAACAACTAAAGCAAGGCAGTGCATCTATTAGCCAGTCAACCACTGTCTATTGTCTCTAAAAACTATTTTACATCAGCTGAGGTAGACAACGCCACAACATCAAATTGTTTTTTGCCAATGAGAAGTCCAGTTTTCATGAATATGCTTGTTTTCTTATTAACACTCCAAATGATTATAAGTATTGGAAGCGAAAACACCAAACAACTAAACCTTAAAATATTGAAAATAGAATATTAACATATCAAGCCTCTTAGGAACTTCCATATATTTATCATAATTTCATTTACTAACATTTAAATTCTGAAGACGAGGCCCTTATTTTGATGATATCCCATAAAAAATCATCTTACTGCAGATTCATTCATAGCCAGTTATTAACTAATAGGTTTTTAATTGTATTGAGACTATTATGATTACAAGATAAGATTTAATGTACAAGGGCCTTGAGCAACCAATAACTTTCAATAACAATCTCTTTTAAAATAGAATATAGTAATTTTCCAAATGTCAGTGATGATAATATAGCTGATCTATTAATTATTTGCTAATGCCCTAGCTGGCATAATTGTTAATTGCCTGACTTGGTGAATATAGAGGGTAATGGTACATGGTAATGAATTGCTGTTGTCAGGTGTTTGCAAACAGTAAGAAAAATAGTCAACCACTAGTATACGGGCAATGGCAGAGCAGCTGAATGACAGTTTAGCAGTTTCTTTTGCTAATCCGCCCCACTGTTTCTGCTGTTCTCCTTCACCATGACAAAAGGATAGCAAGCAGTAGCAGTTTACACATCTGCGTGGATAATGCATATGTCACCAAAATGCATTCACTTTAAATATTATGAAATGTGTATGAAATATGCAACAAACCTGATTTCCTGGCATGTGTACATAGGAGAAGGATATTGGGATCCCTGCACAGTGCCCGAACATGTTACAGTCCTATTGTGAACCTCAAAGTTTTTCTGAAACGATTGATCTGTAAAAATGGAAATAATCAAAAGGTTCATTTGGTGAAAATGTTGCCGGTGGATGATTGCATTCGTCATTGGATGACTTTGACCAACGTTTGTTTTGGGTGTAGTACAAGTACAATATAATGTTTGGACTCGAGGCTATATTATGTTGTAAATACAGTACTGTAAACAAACAGGCACTCCGACAGGCAGGATCTTTGCCCACATCACGTGACACCTAATAATGCACTAACTACAGTATAAAGCATCTTCTATGTCCTGTTTGTTGGTAGTTGTTGTTTGTATACAAAATGATAACAATCCATGACAGTATTACTAATTAGGTTTAGTTGGCTAGATAAATCTAAAAACACTAGAAGGCAATGAAATCACTGTACTACTGTGTTAATTGCTGAAAAAGCTAGTACAAAGTGTACGTTTTGTCTGTGTACAAAGTCTGTGTCCCAAGCCCTCCTCAATGCAGTGATGGAAAACTAGAGTTGGTAAAGATTTCCTACCGACCCATCCGACCTCCGAAGAGGGCTCTGAGATAGCGCTAGGTAAATGTTAGCCTTATCACATGGTTTTCACCGGAGGGTAGGAGAGTGCGCTGTGTTAGGGTGATATAACAGTCTGTTAAGAGTCACGCGGTCATCTGACCTCTAACAATTCATTATAATAGCTTCCCATCAACTTCTGCACGACATTGGCTATAATTGAAAACGGTTTGGCACCCAAGCTAGTTTAATCGATGTGGTCGACTCCTGGAACTAATTGGGGTGTGGGTGCTTCGTTGCCCCTGCCTAATATTTATATAAGCTTGTTTGGGCAAAGTTTGGAAAACCATGGGCTGTCATGTGCTAGTCAAATGGACTATTTTGTTGTGTCTGTATATAAGTAAAGCAACTGTACGAAACAGGAATATCTCACTCTGTATTTACTATTTGAGTGAATACTGTTATTGCCAACTCTCTAATGTATTGACAGAAAATATAATAATATTATACTGCTATATACATGTACAATAGGTACATTATTACACAGGGTACCATCACAAATGCAGTTTGCCTAAAGCTTACTTTGGTAAGCCATGTTGTTGATTTGCTTTTCCGAGGGATATTAACCAGACATGTATTATTGAAAGCTACTCTACTGTTGGTTGTATTGGTCATGATGGTTGAATTGGTAGACTAATCAACAAACAACAGGTGGTTTATTATTCATTGGTAGAGCTGAGTCTCTAGTGCTGGTGGCCTCCTGCAACTAGGCAGTGGTGGCTTGACACTTAGTACCTCAAGAATGAAGATGAAAAACAAATTTCCGAAGAGATGTCATATTTACAAATGACTTTTAGATATGTATATTACATATACACGATTGCAAAGTTAATGTGTACATATAAGTATACAACAGCCAATATACATGTACTTGTACATGTATCCATAATTATGTGTGTATTAGTAGAGTGTGGCTGCAGTTGAAACTGTACGGCCCATCTCCAGCTGATGCCTCCCCACTCCCACCACAGTGCAATGCACCACTGCAGAGAGCATAATTATAAGATATTGTTATTCTACATTCTGGAGTGCAGGACTGGTGCCAGAGTCTGTACTGTACGCTTTACAGGGATATGGTTGGTATCAAAATATTATCAAACATATTCCAATTCCCGACTATGTCTCAACTATCTCAAATTAATGTCTCTGTTGCTATTAGTCTAAAAATGTGGACAAGAGTCGTCTTCCCCTTCTTTCTTTTTCTGACTCGCGGAAGGGAAAGCGGGGAAGACATCTCTCGTTAATGTTCTTGGACTAATGCTTTCTATTATAACTTATAGGAGACCAGGTAATTTTACATGTTATACTTTACTGACAAATATATCATCCCAATAATTTGGGATGATATTATAGACCTATCCTCAAATTGTCATTCGAAAAAAAGTACTTTGTTTAAAAATGTTGGTTTGGGCAAGTAAAGTAGTTCAGTTGTAAAAAGGGTTACTAGAAAAATTTCTAATATGGTTCATTACAAATATCCAAAACTCTTTAGTTTTGATTTTTGTGTGGTAACAAACCAATAAATAGTTTTGCTTTTTTTTGCAATAAACCACATTAGAAATGCTTGTAGTAACCCTTTTTTTTATAAACAAAAATGTATGCACAGGTTGAAGGCTCTAAAGGCTCTAAACAACAATATTGTTTATGTCAAAGGTTCACTAATAGTAATGCATTGAAACTGAAATTTGATAGCGTATTATTATTGCCATCCAATCTCTGGGATCTAATCAATGACATTGATTATAAATACATACAGCTACATACAGCACAAGCTGTGAGGTAATTTTAATAATAATGTATGACTTGTGTCAAATTGGCACACTGAAATATGATCAGAACATTACCATTTCCGCTTGCACAATTTTATATTGCGAACAAAATACAAAATCTGTTTACAACTTAGAAACAAACACAAGAGTGGCCACCTCTGATTCAGAAGGCCTTGTGGTTGCCTTTTGCCACACTTTACATAAATTTCACATGATTTTATTATTTATTACTCATCCTGTTGACTCTATGAAGGAATAATTTGTACCTTGGTACCCAATGTGATGCTTGTACTTGTATCACTAGCCTGCCATCCCGCCATTCCGAACCATGGTGTCACCAGCAGACAGCAAAGGAATGCTGATAGTTGGTAACAGCATGGCGTCTCGAAAATCGAATCCATGTCTATTTGAAAAATACTGTTCGGAAATGACTGAGAACCTAAGGCACTAGACGGGGGGGGGCAACTATGTGAACTCTAAAACCCCAAACCACAATCTAGAAACAGACCATTTCCAAGTGTAATTTTCGAAGTGTCATTATTCCCGAAAATCAGTGTTTGAAGATTGTGATTTTGGGTTGGGGCATATAGTCACTCTCCTTCTAGAGCCTAACTTATCTCCCCCACGGACACTGTGTTTCGAAACGATAATTTCGAATAGTCCCGGATTTGTAGCAACAAACACCCTCGCAAAACCATCAGCTTAGCACTTTAGTAGCTACGATTATCTAGCCTTATCATATCTGTACACAAGTCAGTGTATGTAGCATGTAGGTATAACTGTTTACACCTACATAAGTGGGCAGTACCATAAATCATAAAGAGCTGACTGCTGCTAGTAGACTACCACATACCAACATGTTTACTTCATATTATATTATTATGATTTGGTGGAAGGCTTGATGGAAGGGTTATCTGATTATAAAAGAGTAGAGCGAGCAAACATAAACATGACTGTGGTTAGCTGGTAACTAAATGAGATGCCTAGCCTCAGCCTCTTAGGTAGTAGGCAGTTAGAGATGATAGGATAAGATTCCATTAATCCAGCAATTTAGAAATGAATTTTTCTGAGTGAAAAATTTGAAATAAAGATGAATGAAAGTATTAAGTAGTAGATGTGATTAGCAAAGGAGGATTAGTAAGCTAATATGTATGCACCTAATAGGATTTTGATGTACAATGTGGTGGGGTGGGTGTACAAGGTGTGATGTACAATGTGGTGGGTTGGGTGTACAAGATGTCAACATAATATTACCCTTTTTATGAGCTGATAACAGATTACTTACTCATTGCGTGGTAATAAGTGATTTCATTTCACTTTCACACTAAGCAGGATCTCTAAGAACACTATTTGTAACAGACGGTAACTACGATGGTTTCTGTCAAGTGTTATCCCCCTTGATTATCATATTTATGATGATAGTAACCTCTTTTTTTGTTGTGCATCAATGACCTTGTTTGTTTCGATTTCTGGGTACTGGTAAACCACATGGCTAGCAATTATTGTTTTATATGAGTGCCAGTGTGGTATTGCGGTAAGCTATGGCATTTACTGTAGCCACATGCTAAGTAGCTCAATATATTTCCAATGGGACAATAATGGACGCAATGATAGTGCAGTGTCCAGCATATTAAATGCAATCAGATCACAAGTCAGTCGCCAATGCAAATGAAAGCATGTTTCCTACAGCATAGAGGAAAATGAATATTTAACTTTCCCATATTTCTGAAAACAATAATGCGATAAATGATTGTAGTGTGCGCAACTAATAACAGTGTTGGTTAAAGCGATTAGCAAAAAGTGATAATTATCCTAATGTTTTTTTAAAACTAATTACTAAATGATGGAGTTTGCACTTTTCCATAATTGTTAGATTGGCAAGTTTGCACTTTTCCATAATTGTTAAGATTGGCAAGAAAAAGAATTTCCTTTGCTGGTGTTAGAAAGCAGCTCCGTAGGCACTGCACACTGTTGCTAGGGATGAGAGGCAATTATAGAAGTTGTTTGTGATATATAGAGCTCATTATAATTTACCACCAGTGGTTTACCACCTAACCTCAAATACAATCTCATGCAAGGGTATAATTAATGACTTGCCAATGGTGGCTGTAAACAATTGCCTACTTGACGAATTCAATAGTTTTAAGTCTATCTAGTGTCTTTTAGCTAAAAATTATAAGCTTAGCCAAGCCAGAAAACCAAACTGTATGAAAATGCCAAGCAATGATTTCTAAGCATTGGGCACAAATACTTGCTGTCTAATTACTAGGTACAAGTACAAGCACACTTTGACAATATTGTAACGGTTTGAGGTCTGCTGACTCTAGCAGGATCCAAAGCATCACAAGATCTCAGACTTAATTGGTCCAGAAAAATAATTGTTCAAGTTGTATTTATTTTCATGTGCTTGCGTAATGGTATGCCTTAGAATAAAGCATACGTTATGCACTTTGGTCTGTGTATGCACAGCGTATGCAAGCTAGATCAATTTCGATGTACAATTGATCACAGACAATTATGGAATTCATAATAACACTTAGGCGCTTATTGTTGAACAGAGCGTTGATGACCCTAAAAGTAATCAAGTAATCTTGGCAAGTAGTGTTGAGGAGTGGAAAATCTCTTCCTGGTATGATCCTACAAAGGTTTATTGTGAAATCTATTTATACCAATAATTAGGTGACCACAAAGGGAGTCTGGAGGCTCAGTGCAATGCCTTAGAAAAATGGTATAATGCCTGTATTATAGCTTAATACGCACATAAAAATTGATAAAAATTATACTGCTCATAAAATCAATATAATAAATACTGCCAGACAATATGCAAAGTGATCTCAAGCAAATGCAAACCCTCAAATCAATTATAACCACTTTGTGTACAAAGTATAAGATCACATTTTCTGTACAAAATATAAGTTAACATTATTTACCAGGGTTCGGTCACATTAACACTTCACTGCGCTTGAAGTATGCAGTGAAGTATACTTGACTGCGTACTTACTTTATCTCAAAAAATATACATTACTTCATTTTATGGGAAAATTTTGTTGGCAGGATTTGCTTCATAATTTATGCTTACTTCCAAATAAGCCAGATATTACTGTATACCCTACTGCTATTTCAATATTTGACAGACTGTTACTTCATACTTTACTGCCTACTTTAATTATTGCAATACTTTTACTGCATGCCTTGATGCTTACTTCACATTTTGCTAATATTGTTACTTTATACTGTACTGCTTACTTCAATAATCAAGTGAATTTTATTTCACGCTCTACTGCTTACTTCTAAATGGACAAACTTTTACTCCATTCTCCAATACTTACTTCAAAATAATTATATCAGATATTTTTGCATACCTTACTGCTTACTTCAATATTCAGCAGACTGTCACTTCATACCTATTGCTTATTTAACATCTTTTCTAATTGTTACTTCATACTTTACTGCTTACTTCAATAATTGACACGCTATTACTGCATACTTTATTGCTGACTACCAAGGATAAAAATTGACTTTAAGAGAACGTAAATTACATCCAATTTTGTTCTACTCATTAAATTTTTTGTTCTGGAGACGCATATATTATATATTTTTCGGTGCATAATAGCACCCTAAAGCCTATATCAAGAAGAAAACAAGCCTATATAAAGAAGAAAACAAGGACATACTACTTCCATTTCAAAACTATGGGGCTGTAATTATTATTATATTCGAAGATAATGCCATACCAGCGCAATCCCTGTAGACCTGTACCTATTTCATTAATTATAGATCAGGGTGTGTCACATTAACACGTTAGCCTACTGTGCATGCAAAGAAGTAAGCAGTAAAACATACTTTACTGCTTACTAATACTGGGTTTAAACGGTCGTATTAGGCAGCCATATTAGGCGGCCATATTAGGCGGCCATATTAGGCGGCCATATTATGCAGCCATATTAGGAAGCCATATCATGAAATTATGAAAACATGAAAACAACCAGCCTTAAAATGGCGTAATGCGGCAGTCGTTGTATCAGTCGCATGTTCAACTCCCAAAATGGCAAAATGCGATTTGCCGTTTTTCCAGCCGTATTTTGGAGACTTAATCAAATTTACTGACTAATAAATAATAACATAAAGTATTATCATTTTAATTAAATAAACTTTATAATTGATTATCCCTCGTCATCTCTTGAGGTGACATTCATAAAATAAAGTCAAATTTAAAGTCAATATAAAATTAAAGATAGGATTGGAAATTCAATAAATAATAAAAATTTATTAATATTAAAATTGCTACTAATTATTATGCATTATTATTTATAAAGTAAAATACCTTTCTTTTACCTGTATGGAAGATCTGGTAAAGCAGAATATCTGGTGTTGATATAAATTATTCATGTTATACACTCGTAATGAAAATATATTTCAATAAAATGACTCAAATAAATATTTGTTTAAAAAATATTTTATTCTGACACAAGAACCTGCTCCCAGAATATCTGGTAACGCATGTGCGATATTCTCAGTCTATAGCCACAGAGGTATCATGACTTATGTGTTCAATTGCCAATTCCATAGAGAGGTTATCTTCTTAAGAGGGGAAGATAACTCTAAATGACAACAAAACGACCAAGTCGTTTTTCTGCACACCTGGCATACAGCAGGAGTGAAATGCCAGAAATGCGGCAGATGGTTTCAGGATAACGGCGAAATTCGACATGGTCGTTTTATCTGCCGAGTCATTAATACACCCCCTAATATGGCTGTTTAAACCCAGTTTTACTTCCTCTCAGTATTTACTTCATCATACT
>JAOQGN010000001.1:537786-553851 GCA_027564295.1 Himantozoum antarcticum
ACTTGGTTATTATCGGTTAGAAATAGGTACACCCTTATTTAACTATTTACTGGCATACACATGCGCAACACAGTTCCATGAAGAAATGTAGTAGAATTTATGTCATAGCGGAATTACTCTTCCAGGGGCATCTCTTCACCCACCCGCAGTGCTACTTGTTGGTTCTAATTTCTGTGGAACCAAAATTTGTCCCATATATAATAAGGTCAAATATGTGACATTTTCGATTTTCCCGACTGTTAGGTAATAGCGTTTTATTGCCGGAAAGAGACAACTTCTCAAAGTTTTGTCGAAAATCGCTGAAAACATGCCTTACAAATTTCAATACTGTGAGCTCACCTGTGGTCCAATCGTAACAAATGAGGTATCAAATGACAGCTGAGACATTGATTGACCACAATATGGTGGCAGATTTATTCTAGCAAGAACACAGTAATGCACCAGATATAGTCTCAAATGTGAACAGTCCCTTTAATAAGAGGCCTGTTAAATAGAAAGCGTAGGCACAGCAGTAAAACAAAAACAAAAAATTATACTTTTTTATAAGAACACAAAGAGGAAAAATTCCGGTGTTTTTTTATCCCCCAGCAGCTAGATGCTTGTAATTTTTCTGTGTCTGTATAATATGACTATTAATATACAATTTTCTCCCATTTTTTTAAAACTTTGCTGCCAAGAATGGTTAATTGATGATTCTGTTTGACAGTTTATAAGTATTTATGTCCCTTTTCCATTCGATGTCTTGAAATTTTCTGCAGTTTCCCAAGTCATTTCATTCCCAGCATCTTTTTAGATGGTAAGCTCTGCATCCTTGTGTAGCTCACCACTCAAAACAATTTTGCAGACAGGAAGATAAATGCAAAGGATTTCAAGGTGCATGACATCTCAATATGTTCAAATTACATTTTTCACGATTATTACTTTTGGTGAAAGATTGCAAACTGTTTCCAGTATACAATTAGGAAGTGACTAAAGCCTTACAAATTCACTCTAACAGGTCCTGTTACTGACTAACCTGTTACCAACTGTTAGCAATGCATACCAGTGACAGTTTGCGTGACATACATTTCATAATTTTGCTAAAATATTAAGTGTATTATTTTTACGAAGCCTGGCTGCATATAAATGAACCACTCTTAACATTAACAATGAAAAAAGAGTAGTTCATCATTATTTATATTTGCTTTGTTTCAGTGGTTTGGGTTGCCATCCGAAAATTGTTACTGCGTGCCAAAAACCGGTCATCCTTCAAATTTAACGCTTTGCTATAATGTAAACAGGCGTTTTTAATTGCACTCTTCTATATTGTAGCTTGACAGCCCATCAAAATTCAGAGACGGTCAATGCCATAATATAATTATTATATTTCCTTCTTTTATTAATTTATTTTGATGGCAATATAAATAGTACAGCGAGTGCAGTTCAACGTTAAAAGTTTTTGTGGTGTCCTTTCATTGGCCTTTTCCGCCAGTGAAACCTGGTGGTAGGTCCGTCGTAGATGAAGACTTGGTATTGGACCATCTGTCATCCTAATCCTCCAGTATGCTGTAATCTTATATCAATCTGCAGTGCCAGTAGGTAAATGCGACACAACGTCTTTAATGATCTTTTAATTCAAGTTTTGACAACCACAATCTTTCTTCCACCCGGATCACAATTATAGCTGTTCAAAATCTTTCATAATTGTGCTCCAGACAAAATTCATTTTTCTGTTTGCATTGCCTAGACAACCACAAAGTACCAGCCGTAAACTGGTGTGAAAGCGGTTTATTTGGCTTTGGCGTTCTGTGAATGCACATTCATTAAAAACAGCTCATGTCATCAGAATGCTTGCGTGGACCTTGATGATGGACAACAACTCACTTTAGTCATTGATAGGCTTAATTCGGATAAGCACGGCATCAAAGAAACATAAAACATTTAATAAATAATATTTTTGTAATAATATAATCTACAATCTGTGTGTGTTTTAATTATAATCCATTCCTAAAAAGCCACTAATATAGAAAATCCACTAATATATCTCTTTTAAGTCTTCTTTTTTCAACCTATCCACAAGTTATGAGCATTTCTTATTTGCAAAATTTCAAATTTGGACTTAAACTTGTTTGGACCAAATGACAGTTGCATAACTTTTAAATTTTAATTGACGCCCACAGATTAATTTGGCTAGTGGTGAGTTGTGTGGAAGCTGTTCTAATAGCTCTCTGTTACGCAATGCATGTTAAATTAAATAATATTCAAGATAATTATTAACTCCACTGTTACACGGATTTAAATAATTAATAACTACGTTTTAAACTCTGTAGCTAAGTCAGTAAGCGGGTTTTAACTTAGCAAACGGCCATCACCTGAAGGTGTAGCCCAATCTCGGCTCCTGCTACACTCTCTTTTGTAACTTTCATAACTTGTCACATTTAAAGTTTTGTAAAAAAATAATTACTTGGGCTTTGAAGTATTATATACTTAGATTGTAAGCTTCGTATTTATCAGTATTACATGAATTATTTTTAACTAAGCACCAGTAGCAACAAGTCACAAATGGTGAATACTGGCCGAATTAAGCAAGATAATTGCACTACAAAGCTGCTTCTGTCTGCATTCATTGAGTGCAAATAATATGATACAAAATGTGTTGATTCCCAGTATTGCGTCTTTATGTAAATGATAATTTATATATAGGCGAAAATGAGGTTTTCGTCACATAATTACATGGTTCCAATAGTTTGAAATTTTATGTTATATATTCTATACTGTTCTTTATTTATCCTGCATTATGATTTCATGAGGTGGACCCAATTTTTAGGTGACAGTTGCGTACCACTCAACTACTCTGATTAATCGGAATTGAATTACAGGGCAAACATGTAATACAAAAAATACTTCCAAAATAAACCAGGTTTAAAAAAAACTGCTGACAACCATGACAGTAATACAGAGAATTTAGACAAGTAGTTTCAGTAGTTGTACAAATGTGTAATCACCATTTGCACTTGATTGAATTGCATTTAGTGGTACTGACTACCGATCTTCGAAGGTTTTCTAACATTACCACCATAGGTTCTAACATCACCACTATAGGTTTTTAACATTGCTTGATCTTCTCTGTCATAATGGTCATCTGGCGGCATATTATGGTAGCTTACAAATGTACATTTAGTGTTGCACAATTTAATTTGATATGTTTTCTTATTAAAATAATGAACAACAAATAGGAGCTATGTGAGCATTAAATGTTAATTATTATTTGAAAACTACATCTTGTATAGGCAACCCCTAGGAAAATGCCACTTTCAAATGAAGTCATCTCAAAATGTGCAGTGAAATGACTCTCCAGGCATAGCAGGTACATAGCATTAATAGATTAAGCTGATATTAATTTTTTAGTTGGCGAGAGAGGCAAATCTTATAGAAGCAGCAATATATACTAAATATGGTTCAGTTTGGCAGTTTTATCAAAATCTTCTAGGGTCCATCTGCTTAATCATAATCTATTTCAGTTAATCAAATATTAATGGGTCAGTGAAAGTGATTCGTAGGTTTAATCTATTATAACAATTAGCTATAATATTAGGTCCTCATGACATACTTAGACCCCTTTGAAAGTGTCAACCTAGCTTGGCAATGCGTAGTTACCACCAATGGTTACATACTGAATGTGTGCAGAGAAATCGAGTGTCCCAAATAAGTGTGCTCTATTTTAGTGATATGTCGTCATTTGCTGTTGTAGAACCTGCTGCTAGAAGCTACCCATGCGTTTATGGATTTGAAAATATACGCTGGTGAAGACTGATGGAACATTGGCAGCTATAGTAGATAGTATACAATGTGCACAGTAATTGAACATTTACTAATTATATTATTTGTTTTTATATTTAAGTAGCATGTTGCAATGTTATAATACTTCATTTGTATAATTCAAACTTTTCATAATGCGTGTACATCATTTTTGCACTACAATTATTATTGACATTGTAATTTGCACAGTGTATGATGCTGTCTTTGCTACTTAGTTTTATGTGGCAGGCAGTGTGTATTGTGGGCATATACGCAGTCATTGCCCAAATGTTTTATCTATATGTATGTCAATTATTTCAAAGTAATACTGACTTGTATGAATTTTTCAACAAAATAATGTTTTATTAAACGGACAATACCAATCTTAACATCTTTACAATGATTTAACAACAATGTTGTGTTCCAAAATAGCAATACGCCTATTTTTTGAAAATTAAAATAAATAAAAATAATATTTAATGAGCTATACATAATGTTAATTCACTATTTGTATATAATGATACGGACGATAAGAGGTTGGACATCATATCAGCAACAAAGGATTCCCGTATATGGCTATGCACAAGCACAATGTATATAAATAACAACAAAATGGTAAAATACAGTATATTATTAATAATTATAGCGAGATTCATAAATCCAGAGATTATTCATAAATCAAGAGATTATTCACTGAAAACAAGACGGCTACAAACTAACTATAATATCAATTGCTAAACTAATATCATGTAGAAATAACTGTGATCAAATTTCTACGGAACACACTACGTGGACAGTCCCTGTTTCTCTGATGGCTTCTCACCACCATTCATAATCTCATTCATAGCTTTTTGATGCACTTTATCTTGTAACTTCATCAATAATTCTGATGCAGAAGTGTTTAGATTGTACGGCGATGGGAAATTGAGGAAGTTTGGATTATTGCTTTCAGTATTGCCTTTGGTAATTACGCTAGATTCATCTATTGATAGTTTAGGACTAAGAGGGGCAGTCTTGGAGTCTGACTGATGTGAGTCTGAGGAATTGTTACTACCAACCATGTTTGTTGTTAACGGTGTACTAGCCATTGTAGTGGGTAAATTTGACTTATTTTCAACATTTTCTGCGATTTTCTTCTTGCGTAGCAGATGTCGCTCCTTGACTTTGTATTCTAATGTGGAATGTGGCACACCGTAATGTGTTCCTGCGCGATGAACACTCATTTCACCTCGCTGTACAGATCGCACAGCTTGCGCAAGCAGTTCACTGTCATATTTCCTGTACTGGCCCCTTTTGGGCCTCTTCTTGCCACTGCTATTACCATTTTGTAAGCTGGAATGTGACGAATTGTGAGATATTTCGCTGAAAGATCTCTTACTAGAGGTATGACTAGGTTGTGGAGAGGATCTCTTGCTTGTGGAGGGAGAAATCATGCTCTGCAAATAATTGGTTGCTGAAAATGGCGACCCTACTTCTGACAATTTCTTCTCCAGTTGATCTTTATTTAGTAATTTACCACCCACCTTACTTGAACCTGTCATCTGATTGCTGCTGCTGCTGCCCATGTGACTATTTGCTGACGGTTTGTAAGCCGGTACTTTGATCTCATCCTTAACCTTGGCTGGCAAGGATTTACTGTTACTATATTGTTCCAATTTCCTTGCGTTAGAGCTCTGTAAGTTTGCAGACAAATGGCTTGCACGATCTGCCTCTAATTGTTTTTGTGCAAGATTCTTCATTAACTCTGGAAAGTATGGTGTCATCATAGATGAAGCGTACGGATTCATATAGTCAAAGCCTGGCATGGCAGTTAATGCCGAGTATTGAGGCATGAAAAACGGGTACCCACTGGTGGCAGCAAATTGAAGTGGGTTAAACATCTCACCTAATATTCTGCTCTGGTGTGCCATCATCGTAAGGTGCTCATTGATCCCTTGCTTGGTTTTGAGCTCTTCCAGCTGCTTGAGGATCATACCATTATACTGTGCCATGTTATTGGATGTCTGTTCTTCTGCTGCCTTGCGTTGAGGTGATATATGTTTACTGTTAGGTGAAGAAGTTGAACTGTCACAATCAGATTTAGATGGTGGTGGAGAGTCGCAGCTTTCATCCAATGCTGCCGTTCCGCTCAAGCTTCCATGAACCTCTGGCATTTGCCGGTTCATTTCGGTAGATTTAAACACCTGCAATCCAGTGAAATACAACTCAGATACCATTGGCACGTGTTCAGCAAGCGCCTAACTGTCACTTAATGGCGATGAGGGAATCAGCTTTGACATTTCTATATAAATTCATAAATCGCTATGGTATTTACTGGTGTTTAAAATCAGTCAACCAGGAAATCCCTGCACAACTATGAATTATTATCTCTACCAATAAACTGCATAAACAGTTCTTCATTAAGATATTCATTTAGCAAATGATTTTTTTTCTGGGAAAGACAATCAATGTAAGGCAGTAGCCCAAATTTACATAACTTTTGTCTCCACAAAATCAGATATAACATTGAATACCAGTGAAACAGTGACACATCAATTCCCAAGGCATAAGTAGAAGATGTTTTGGAGACAATGGTAAGGCAATTATGCATGGCACGTTATCATTGGGGATTTGGTGATCCAACAATTCTAGGATCTGAAGCAGAATTCACTCGCCAAGGCAAAGTTCAGAATTACAACAGTAACTATCCTATTGCAGTCTCTTGGTGACTGTAAAATTCGCACAGCAAGATTTCAAATAGAATACACAGACATGATACTATTATACCTTTACATTTTTCCGCCTCCAGTTGTAGAAGTAAGCTTAAGTATACATTGTATATGTTCCCCAAATGGATCTGCTTGATAATCTATGCCAAATTTAATGTGCTAATACAATTGTTATACTTAGTGATCATAGCAATGTAGTTGATCGCACATGATAAAGGAGAAAATGAATTGGCCAAAGGAGAGTGTCACATGATCCTCTTCCACCATGTATTAAATTTACTTGTTGCACAACATCTCACTTGATCCGGAGTATTAAACCAACCTTGTTTCTTAGTGTAGATCGTGGCACACCGTAAATCTGAGCGGCTCTACGTGTTCCAATAGTACCAGATTTGATGGCCTCTACGGCAGCATTTAATTCTCTGTCTGTGTACGATTTTTTCAAAGAATTCTCCCTCCTCATTCTTAAATAGTAAAAGCAACACCGAGTGTAAAATGTTTGCGTAAGTTGCAGGGTATATTTTTCTCAAATCATATTATTGGAGAGTTCGGAGAAATATAATTTGTGATGATTAATTAGTGCGGCTTAATAACCACTCTCAAGTGTATCTATGTTTTTGACAATGGTTGCACTATGGAAATGAGCTATTTGCGTAAGGTTTTTAATTTTGGCTTGACGTGAAACCATCTCTTTGCAAATAGCGTAAAATCAATAAATTCGCCATTTATGTTAAAACTTTTGACATGGTTGCTATTGATTAAACCTTTCTCACTGCGCAAATGCCAAGCAAGTTCCTAATTAATATTAATGTGATCCATAAAAAGACAACTACATTTTAGAATTTAATAAATAATCATTGATTGAGTTACTTACTTGGGGCGAATCTCTGGCACTTTGAGGTCTTCTGGTTCCATCACAGTAGAGAGAGGGTTATTAGAAGTACCACATGAGGATGTTGCTTTGTGATCAATGCCCAGTTCTGCTTGTAGTCCCAATGATAAAACGCTGTGCTGCTGCTTGTTACTGGATGAAGGTGAAGCTGAGGCTAACCCCGAGGTCGAAGTCGCCTTCACCGCTGCCGATTGCAACTGCTGCTGCTGGTAGAGTAGACTCGTCATTGCCAGTTGATTGTAGAAGCTATTTAGGCCTGTGAATAATATTGTAGAAATTATTAAAAATATACAGTATATCGCAGCATCACATAATTATGGTACTACACATAATTATGGTACTAGACACAAATTATCAAAGAAGTTATGCAAGATGCTTACAATGACAGTAGCTGTGAATTTACTGATTACCAATAATTTAAAAGTTTGCTTAAATTTAACCCGGAATTGTGCGCTACGTTTGTAACTATTGTCGGCGTTGTGTGGTAACTTGTAACTATTGTCGGCGTTGTGTGGTAACTTGTAGCTATTGTCGGTGTTGTGTGGTAACTTGTAAATGCTATAATATTTCTGTTCCATCAGCTGTATAACACAATTACCTGCTACAATTACCTGCTATACGATAATTTATCCCTGTAATTAGACCATCCATAATTTTCAACTGTGCCTTCTTAAAACACAAGCTGCACACGGTCAGGTCATAATAACTCATATGTATAAGCGATAATCTTTATTTTAATAGTATTTATTATCAGTATTTTGAAATACTGACTAAATTTAATTATCAACCATAGCTCATATTATTATTATTAATTACATAAAATGACATAAAGATGAGAGCAAGTATGCACATACTAATTTGTCTCATGTTATGATGTTGGCTATCATGGTACAGTGCAGTGACATTACATTCTTTGCATTTATATATATAATTATATATGATGTATATATAAGCCTACATCTTACTCGAATACAATGAATGACACTAAATGAGTATTTTAGTCCAGAATTATCATCACAAAAAAATTGTAATTAATTATTGCAGTTCTAGAAATTATAAATGCTAGTTGTTAGAGCTGCATCCTTTTACACATTACAATATGCCTGCTGTAGTAATACAGAAAGTGGGCCACATGACATGCCAGAAATAATAAATAATTTAAAGCTTGTAGTACTTCATGAAACTGTCTGACAGTGAAGCTATGAGATTTACATTACAGTTATTATCTTATCGCCCAGTCACTGGGTACCCATACGCTTCAGCAAATATTTCCACTTGCAGAGCAGATGGGTACTTCTTATTTCTAGAGTCCCAATAACAGAAAAGCATGCCAAAGTGTGTCACTTGAACAAAGCCAACAAAACCAATTCTCAATCCATCTATTACACTCCAGTATTTACCATGTGATTTCTAATAATGAGATAATGATAGTGTGAAACTGTATTACTGGTGGTATAACCTCAATATTGATATTGATTAAATTCAAAATTTGACTATTTATTAGCAATTTGAATATCTTACTGAGATTTTCGACTCATCATAATACTGTAGCAGAAAACATTCTTCAAATAGTCTTAACTTCATAATAGTAGAATACAAAATAGAGCTTGCTATTGCATTGATTTTTTTAAAATTAGAATATTCAACGCTTTGTTCTAAAGCGTATCTCATCAACTTCCAAAACTAGTTTTGAACAAAGATTAATAGGTTGTGTGTTAGTTAGTCTGACATCAAATTGATGACATTTGAGACTAATGCAAGCCAGTTTGACCAAACAATCTTAAAATCAATACTCAAACTAGGATATATGCAATTTGGTGTGATGAACTAAATATTCACATCATGCTTTACTTTGATAATAACTGTAAGCTAGTAATATTGAACATAATATACCCAAATATCTGTATCTAGTGATCAGCATTATAGATATGCTATGAATGTCAGTTTGTATACAACAATTCTAACAGTAACATTACACAATATCAAAATATCACGCAATCTAGCAGCCGCGGCATGTCTAATTACCATGAATTGTAAAAATTTGAGAAATTTGATATTAACAGTTATTGCTTAAATGTCAGAATAGTTTTCTTCACCAAAAACTAATCGCCAAAATCAAGAATACAGCTACATGTCTATTAACAGCGCTAACAAATGTTGGTAATTTGAAGTATATCTAGATTGTATCCAAGTTTATTGTATTCAGACATTGTATAGCCTTTGCATGGCCCTTCATTGGAGCACGCAATCATTTACATGTAGTTAATGTGTACAGTATAATTCACAGCAGTGATCACATCTGTATCCAAGCACTGGAAGAGTATCTGTAGCTCAGTCACCCAGTAGATTTGAGGTTGGAATAGCCCTTCTCTATTGATGTTTGTTGATGAAACAAATTTATTAATCAGGAATCTTAGACCTTTCAAATCCACAGGATCTTTTGTTTTCAAATCTACAGGATCTTTTGTTTTTAAATCTATAAACACACACTTTCAAAGATTTCCACAAACACATAGTTTTCCTCAAATACACAATTCTAACGAGTTTAAACTCTCCAAGCATTTATTATTTAGCATTTATACAAAATAGTGTACTTCGTCTGTAGCTAGACTGAGTTCAGTTCCTCGTTGGAATTGCCCCCTTGCAGACCACGACCTCGTGGAGCAGGTGAGGGCATCTCCCATGATACAGACAGTATAGAATGCACCCAGTTTAGTCTGTAGCTATGTTACTAAGCTTGATGTTTTTACTTGTTCAAGTTGAATTTTACAAACAAAATAATTATGAATGCAGTACAATGTCTATAATGCCTATCTTATCACATCTTACAGCATATTTGATCAGCAATCGAATAATGGTGTAGACTGCGTCAATCAGATTTTGCACTGTAATCTAAAGCAACACAGTTTCCCTATGTTGGGAACTTTAAACAAGAGAAACAAAATGCTTTCATCATGTAGGCATGAGGCTAAGTTTTTACTACGCCATTGTGTCACTTAGATTATTTGGCTTATAATTATCAGCAACCCATGGCTTTTCATTCATATTAACATAGATCATTTTGCTTTTAGTATTTATAATTTGTACACTAAACTTGGCTTTTTAGTAATTCCAATCTTTTAACTGTTATGCCATTGTGATCCATTGCTAAATATCCAGCTTTATATTTAATGCCTTAAATACCATCTGCATTAACTCTATATAAGTCTTATACATATTTTACGCATTTTATCTGATGATTGTAGCTTGCTACATGAAACTATTAGTAATAAAATGTTTTAATATCCATCCTTAGTTCCTTAATTTTATCATATTTTATATATATAGATATATCTGGTCGCAGACGATAACTCTCGCATGACAAAGAGGACCTGTCATGCAAGCTAGGCATATTTATATAGGCATATTTTTAGTCAGATAGCTAGGAATGCCTTTGTCATTTCTATTTTTTCAGCTATATCATAGCCTCCAAGAACTAATTGGTTCTATATTTACGGTCTTGTCTCATGATGTTACACTATATTGCTACATTTATTATCATGACTTAGTATATTGACTGTAATATGGTAATACTTTTGGAAAACGGCTAATATTACGGGAAGTTGTCATTATTTGTCAATTTCTTGGATGATTCACTGCAAGAACAGAAGTACAAAACAATAATAAGCTGTAATACTTTAATTTTCAATTTATTTACAATTAAAATACAATCACCCATTGTTGCAATGGTTGTGCAATATAGCATTTAGCCCTGACACTAGCACTTATCACACTCCATCCCCAACTTGTTAACTCTTTTAAGAGGGTTATAGATAAGAGAGAATTATTAAACTATAAAAATTGTTGTTAGAATATTAGTCACTTATTATTGTTCCCGTTCGCTGGACATAGCACTATTTTCCAACTGCATGTGTTCTCTATTTTAGTACTCCTCTGTTCCAACCTGCATACTTATACACCAACCTGCAGACTTATACACCCACACATAATTATACAGCTGCGTAAAGATCAGCTCTCATTCACAAAGCTCATATGTATATTTTGTCTGGTGTTGTTTTCTAGACGCAAGAAACACTAGGAATGAAGTCATGAGGGCACACAGACTACTGTGCACTCAACATAAAAGCACGTCTATTATGACGGCTCTATGGTAATGTCCTGCTTGCCAATCCGGTAACTGTACAAATATTTGTTTCTAATAAAACTTGTCTATTAAAACTGAATTAATGACTGTCTCTGTCTGATCTGTGCCATGTAGGCAAGTATAGCAACTGGTTAGCCAGGCAGTGTTTTTGCACCCACTGTGCCATAATCTGACTGTTGATGTTGAATGACGAACATGATGTTGGGCAATCTGAAGTGATTTTCTTGCTCATCATTTACAAAAAATTATTTTGAGACAATATATTTATATCCGTTTATGTTTAAATTATTGCGACAGAGGCCTTTAAGATAAACCTGCCACCTGCTGGCTGGTGTCAGATGATGAATGGTTTATCTTATATTCATTAGACTCCGTCTCCTACGTTGCAGTGGTGTGGATTGTTGACAGAATACGCATTCATTCTCTTTTCATTGCTCATAAATCTCGCTGATGGATGGGGTGTCTATCGCTTTGATGTTCATAGTTCATTCTCAATTGCATTCAGAAGTTTAACTTAATCCCGTCCCCAATCTATATTCAGCATGTGTTGTGTCTAGTTCTAGCTATATTCTGGGAGAGATGTCCCCTGGGCTGAGATCATCTCAGATCTCACATGCTTCACGGTGTGCATGAGCTCCGGTATTTGACACGCTCATTAGAACAGATGAGCATGATCATGACCTTGCTCAAGGACACAAGCAGACCAGCAGGCTAAACATTACCACGTCTTCAGATAACCTCAGGCTAAACAATAGCACATCTGCAGATAAACTCTTGGGCATCATAATAATATATTGACAGCTAGTTTCCTAGATTAGCGACAACGTTTGTTAACAGGTTAATTTATCGATTTAGCAATCTGATTTTTAGATAACCCCGATAGTTAGATAGTGGTTAATTATAGTGCGTTGTCAAGTCTCAACTCTTTAGCCTGCATGTAAGATGCATTATTTTACATCCACCACATTCTCTGAAAGCTGCTCAATTCTGGAATTTGGATGCAAAGATAACACAATAGACTTATTGGCACTTGTGTACTTTAGCCGCGAGCGTTATCCTTCTGCTTCTTAGCAAATCTCAGCAAATCAACCGATTTGTGAATAGCAGTCTCCTTGGCAAAGATACTGCTGCCAGGCAAAGACACTGCTGCCTGGCAAAGACACTGCTGCCAGGCAAAGACACTGCTGCCTGGCAAAGACACTGCTGCCAGGCAAAGACACTGCTGCCAGGCAAAGAAACTGCTGCCAGGCAAAGACACTGCTGCCAGGTAAAGACACTGCTGCCTGGCAAAGACACTGCTGCCTGGCATGTAATTTTAAGGCGAGGTCAATGTTTATTATTGTTTGGAAGTATGTTTTGTGAGATGGTATCTGGAGTAGTAGAGCAACTAGGAAATCCAAACCTCAAATGGTTGGTTGTTATATCAATGCAGTTCATAAAACTGCAATATGGAGAATGGAGACTATATTGATGGTCACTGGTTTAAAATTTCATGAGTTGTTTTTTCACTTAAACTCGGGTTGAGTCATACGAAATATGTCTTCATGTGAACATCGGAAATGGTATTTGCAGCTTCTCCTGCTTAGTGTTTAGAGTTTGAGGAGACGGGTGTTCGCACCCCACCCTTCCTTCAGAAATCCAACTAGGCCGACTTCAATGCTATTCATCACTGATTTCAGTAGCGATGCAAGGATATCTAGAATGTATTTGATTAAATGATGACTTGCACCTTTTTAATTAGCTTCTAAACTTAGATCGTTTATTTTCAATCATAAATTATTCTATACTTGATTGGTTTCTAAACTGCTATAAGACATGTAAAGTGCATATACAAAAAACATTTATCACTTATTATGTATAATGTATATAGCAATTAGCAAAGCTATTGGACTTAGTGACTTCAATTTGCACTTTATCGTATTTCATAGTCTCGAGACTGGAGACTGACTTGCTAACTTGAACTTCCAAATTTATTTTTTGTTGTGTAATCAACTCAAAATATTCAAAGATCATGTTGGACATATTGGGCAGTATTGGACATTTTGAAGATAAGTTCGTTGCAGACTTGCGAAATGTAAATTTTGAGAATCATAAGACTAGCAACTTGTTTTGTATTTGGACGCCAAAGTCTCGGAATTTCTCACCAGCTATGGTATATTCTATATAGACAGTATAATTTCCGGTGTAAGCGTAAGGTATCTATGGGGGTTTGGGGTTAAAAAACACTCCCAAAACTGATAGACCAACCGATGTCACACTTACACTCAATTTCCTATAATTTTTTTTATCCAGTTAATTTCATGGTTATATTTATACTTTATGTGAAACCAACAACTATAATTATTAGAAATAAATCTTTATTCACTTATCTAAATATCAATCCATTGGGAATTAAAATAAATTTATCAGACACTCCCCATTTATGGACCACAAACCCATTGGGGGGATCTACAGGCACCTATCTTATGAGTTCACTTGTCTCGGAGCGTCACGCTATTATTTTATACAATAAATTATTGTGATATTCTATCCAATAAACTACATTGCCATACCTAGTCATTGCCCCTTTTGTGTGAAGTGGCGCATCCTCGCACTGCCAAGTTATTAACTGACCTAGCCCTAACTGTTTTAGAGCTCTTTATGAGGGGAAAGGTGCATGGCTTAGCTCCTTACGGATTACGCGACATCTGTAGAAAATCTACCACCCTCCCACACTGTGCCCTGCACGTAGAGCTATATCAGACGTTAGCAATTAACCGTTAGTACTTGATGTCTTGGCACAATAACAGATCTACACCTTCTTTATGACTTTCCACACCCTCTAATCTGCATAACCACTGCAGTAGGTGGAAGTGTGACCTACAATTATGTGCTAGTATACTATACACTTTGCTAATCCTCTGCTCTGGGTGGGTCCTCCCCTGCCAGGGTGCCCATACCCGATCACAAGAGCACTGATGAGACCCCTGGCTAGAATACACTTTGTAAATATCTGATGGGTTAGGAGTTGTGATACGTGCACAATACTATCCTGGGTGGGGTGACACCATGTCTACCCGTAGAAGGGTTGGGTACCAAGGCTATTGCAATACAAACATCTAATTCATTTTAATCAGTGTCAAAACGTGTAACAACCAGGAATGCGATCAATTATAGTAAATATTCAACATGATACTGTTTGCTTGAGCTAATTTATTCAGGTCTTTTTTTGTCAATTCTTCCTCTTTGCTCAGCACGTTTTCTCCCTACTTGACACTGTTGACTGTTGCAGACCTGCAGGATCGTGTGCTACTAAAGCACCGGTACGATTGAAAAAAATATGAGGTGGTTATACTCGGACTGTTGCTCCCAGAGTGGTTCAACAATTGTGATTACTGTTAGAGTGATTTTGTAGAGGTAGCGCGTATTCTAACAGTGTCCTGCCACATTTTTTTCATTGTGATAAAACACAATTGGATTATACAGCTGCAAGTACATGGGTATAGTAGAGGGCCAAATACAAATCAGTTACTTTGAGAAAGGGAAAAAACTTGGTTTGGAGAGTCTGAAGTCTGAACATAAGACTTTTTTCAAAGTTTTCACTGGTGATGTACGAGGGTTGGTTGATGTACGAGGGTTGGTTGATGTACGAGGGTTGGTTGATGTACGAGGGTTGGTTGATGTACGAGGGTTGGTTGTGAGGCAACTCCGAGTACAGTAAAATAAATTTGCTATCGTGCTACTGGAGCTCTCTGTCCAGTACTGTAATGGAACTGGTCCAGTACTGTAATGGAACTGGTCCAGTCCAGTACTGCCTGTCCAGTACTGGAATGGAACTCTCAAACAGTCACATTTCCTGCTGCACAAATAGTTTTTCCATTGTCGCCGATTGAAGTGTGTACAGATAGAAAGCAATTTGATAATTCTGTCTGTGCCTTTCAAATAAGAGAAATAAGGTAAAAGTTCAACAAAAACAGTCTAGATCTAGACCAAATACCAAATTCTATACTTGATATGTGGGTGATCTTCGATTAGGTTCTGTAATGTGGAAAGATATATGAACCAAGCATAGAGAGCACCAAGGAACTCCCAGTGCTAAGTAGTGACATCATTTTTTTATATAATATTATTTCCATTTTTTATACATTATATATTATACATTATACAATTATTCTCTATAATGCAGTTTTTCATGCTAGCATAGGTTCGGATATGGTGATTATGATTAGGGTGTTATCACACTGCCAAACAGTTAATTAATTCTAGAGCCTAAACTGTCAATATAACCAGCAGCTGCCATCAGTGTCTGTCACCATCTTGAATGTTGACGATACCATCATGGCAGGGTATGCATGTTTAGCACTATGTTTAGGTAGCGTGTTGAGTTTAGTTCCACTTGGAAACTAAATGGACATCTAATTGGACGAAGATCTTCGTCTAATATAAGGTTCAGTAAAGCATGATATCCATAGACGCCATTAGCATCGTATCGATTGTATATGCTGAGAGTTGCCCTACCGCGCACTTAGCGCTGTTTTGTGTGCGGGAGTCAGAAAATTGAACCA
>JAOQGN010000001.1:559839-586831 GCA_027564295.1 Himantozoum antarcticum
AGAGGCAGGTGCAGCAGGGGCAGGTGCAGCAGAGGCAGGTGCAGCAGGGGCAGGTGCAGCAGAGGCAGGTGCAGCAGGGGCAGGTGCAGCAGAGGCAGGTGCAGCAGAGCACATTTTTTTAAAATACCCAGTAATCTAAAACAAAAAGCATTCTGAAACAAAAGCGTATGTGAAGAAGTTATCTTCTCGTGATAACATGTAATCGCGTCCTAATCAAAAACTCCAACCCATACTTGCCAAGTCTCCCTCATTTCGCAGGAGTTTCCCTCATTTCCAGATGAAATTTAGGTACCCCACCCCACCCAAATGGAACACCTCCACCCAAAGGCCAATTCTCCCTCATTTTAGCTGGAGTTACTTGGCATGTATGCAGTCCAACCGTCATCTAAGAACTATGCCAAGCTGAAGAACTGTAATACTTTGCTGCACCTAACAGATCCAGCATCACTCCTGATTATATTCAGGGCTGCTATATATTATATGCTGCTTTGACTATCTAATTAATAAACTTTTAAAGCATTGGCAAAGTGTTGTCAAATGCTCAAATAGCAATGATTAACCAAATACACCAATAAGCATAGCTGAAAATTAGTGCAAAGCAAGCTTGTCAGTTTGGTTACTATCTGTTATGGAAAGCTGGAAAGGGAGAGAGTTAGGTAGGGTAACAATAGCCTCCACACAGTTACACAAAACTCTTAGCCGCCATCTTTATGCATACTACCATGAGGCATGACGTTTGATCAGAAATGAAAACATTCATTCGAATTTCAACTGATGTGAAGTACTGCCCAGTACTTACATGCTTGTCAAATGTGTAAGTCTATTGATTTCTGGTGGAATCTGGCTTATTGAGTTAACATCAAGGTAACTGAAAAGACAACATACAGCACATAAGCAACAAATAAAACTCAAATGCTGCGTTGTCCAATAAAAGAACATAGAGGGGACAATTACCAAACTTTGGGAACAATGTACATGTATATTTAATCCTCTTGTGTGTTGAGGTGTATAGCATCAAGATCCGAGTAGTGCGCCTACACTGTTGGGGTATATATGAGTCTTCCCATTACCATTGTTACGTTGGTTAGAACAATACTACCAGAATGGGTAAGTAGACATTTACAGTGTTAAGTGCCCTGATTTCTGCAATATGTGGTGCCTATGCCTACGCCTTCCAACTAACATCAGAGAGGGTATAGAACACTCCCATCTATCTATTTGCAGATGCTAGCACATGCTATCATGCTAGCACATCCCACATCATTAAGATCCCAAATTCTACCAGATGATGTATTATAAGACATTAGATCTATATACTTCTATACACTATATCTATAATATATCTATCAACTGTCATAATTATATACCGAATTGTGGCTGTGAATAGTTGTTAATGGTGGACATGGTTAAATCAGACAGATATAACTCATAATAGCAAAACTAATAAGACAAGGATTTGGTTAGCACATTGAGGAACAAGATTTTATAATAATAATTAGTAATAATACAGGACGAATTGTCTTTCTTTTGTAAAACTGAGCTATCAAATTACAATTTAAATTCACAATTTTCATTATCCTTATTATGATTATCAAACTGTATTAGAAAATAGAAATTACATCACAAATATATTCAAATTGACTTGATTTAAATTGTTTACTTCAAATTTACAGTATGACTGTTTTTTTTGCATTTCTAATGCCACAAGTAAACCACAATCTTGTAGCAATCATATTTCCTATTAATGTATCTTACAAAAACAAGAGAGTCAGTAATATTTTCTCTTTGCAAATTATTTCACGCAACAAAGCGTATAAAGTTGAAGTAGTTGTCTTGTGGATGGTTGACTCAGTGAATTTTCCTGCATGCCCATGCCTAGCATTGGTCAATTTTGATACTCCAACAAAAAGGCATGTTGTATTGTAAAAGTAACCAATTCGGAGTTACGATAGCTTGGCCACTGGCCAGGCACATCGCTATTATTCATGGCCTTCACATAATCTCCACCATAGCTGTGTACGGCTTGTAAGGTTACAGTTTAAGAGGCTTTTATTCAACAATCTTCAGATTTAATATCCCAACAACAGCCGAGTTGTTTGTAACAAGTATATAATTAGCATGATAATGAGTCTAAATATTGACCAACACCATCGATTAATGCAGCAACAGCAACAAAGTGTCATAATGACTGAAGGAATCCAGTCAAATTTGCGACTAATTATTTTGTTACAGTGCAAAATGAGATTATGCTAAAAAGCATTGTCAAACCTATCTCAGAAAGCTCAATCTATGGCTAAATAATCATTAGGAAGTGGCTAATCTTCAACGGTTAGCAGTTAGTGTATGTAACACTAGTGACTGGTGTACTTACAGCTCTGTAGTTTCCACAGGTACGTTATCAGGGAACTGTGTAAGGCCTAGCCCACTGCATCTAACCTCCGTACCCTGACAGCTACAACCTCTAGGGCAGATACTAGGAGGGTGGCACGTCTTCACTACCTTTGTGTCTTCTGAACAACAGTCCTGAACAGTTTCCTGGCACCCAACCAGTGACCCTTCTGCAAGTAATCAGCAAATGTAGTAAATACAGATACAGTGTAGTTACAGTTGGAAACATTCCAAACCAATCTTCAGTGTTGATACTCTGTGGACAAAAGGTGAGGAAAAATCAGTTAGACAGAGAAACAGAGAGACTGAAGGCAGTCTATAAACATTCTGGCTACCAAGTAATAATGCAAAATGTCTAATAGGCTAATAAGTCTAATAGGTCTAATAGGTCTATAAGGCTAATAACTTGTGATACCGTAATACTCCTGTTACCTCAAAACCTATCTGCCGGCAGGGTGTTATTATTCCATTAGACGTTGTAATAAGAATAGAGTAGGCTATTTCAGAACGCTATGACTTGTATGTGGTACGCTTTTAAATAACACACTGTACTCATAGCATTACATGTACTAGTAGCATATTGCATTTATTTTATATATTATGTATTTTTTACAATTATAGTGCAGCAAGTATTTAGTTGTTATTACATTCTTAGTTTCCACAGCTCTGTTTGGCTACATAGCCATTTCTTTTAATGAGACAATGAATATAAACATAAATATAAACAATTCGACCTTCTAAATCCTTAAGATTAATCTGGACCTGCGCTACCAAAATTTGTATCTTTAGTAACCCACCATTTTATATACACCACAGTGACATGATGAAATGACTAATTTACTAAATTGCACTTTAATTTGATCTAGTTGGTTATATTACACTGACACTCTTGTCACTAGCTGGCAGCTGGACCACTAAAGGTGTCAAAGGTTGTCCACAGCTTAATTCACAAATTCAATGGAGAAATTAATAGATATATGTGCAAATTTAAAGGGTGTAAACCTCACCAGCAGTCTTTGTATATATAATATTGATACTCTAATCAACAATTAAGTAGGCCTACATGTATTCAATAATAATCACAGTCTACTAATATTTGGCTTCTTTAGTATGCTAATTAGATCTGGTGACAGACTTGCGGTTTAAGTTGATGTGGTTTGATGACATTCTGAACACCTTTGACCATATCAGCTTTTGGCACATGATCAGATTTCACACTTTGTTCTGTGGTTAGTAACACATTCTAATCCAGATGTCCTGATAAAATTGACACTTTATTTCGCATTTAAATGCTTGGTGACTATTCAAAGGCATATTTCAGTTAAGTGAAAGTCTTATCAACAGCAGACATTGCTACCATTTTATCTAGTCGTGCTATGTATAATTTTATTAATATTAAGAGTTACATGCATAAAAGAAACAAAATTCTAATTCTAATATTTTACAGATACACCAAGAGTATAAATTTCCGAATATTGGCATTTGACAATAACTAAAACATCATTAATACCAAATGCAGAAACGCAAAACTGCTCATCCATCGTACTTGCCAAGTTGTTAAAAAATGCATTGTTACCAAAAATTGTTTGTGTTTAATGTATATCATTATGTTTTTATAATCACTCTGAACCATTATTATGATAGCACAGTTTTTGCTTATCTCATATGGCTATGGTATACATAGCAAAGTATATGGTGAAAATTTATAATATGTCAATTAAAATATAGGCCTTCTTAGTTATGCACGTTAATAATTTTTGGGTATAAGGCCTACCTTTGCATTTGAATTCCCTGGAATTCACTCGACTGATGGCGCTATTTTGGACAGATACTGGGCTTTGACAAACAGGGTTTCCAGTGAAAATCTTGGAAATCTTCACTTTCAGCCACTCTGAAAACCACCGCATGTGACAGTCACAGTTGAGAGGGTTATTCAGCAGGTTCCTAGGTATAGCAAGCAGTAAAGGAGTATTAATGATATACATGTATATTGTTGCTATACTGATTAGTGGTGAAACGATACTGACTTTTAGATAACGATATGATACAATTGACTGATCTCTGATATGATACTGTAATAAACAGTACTTTTCTAAAGTTTAAAACTCTATAACATTATGTAGATGACAAGAAGGATAAATCTCTACAAATCTATGGCTATTAATTTTATTTCTATTTACTTATAGAAATAAATAGAAACAAATATATCTCCATAATTTGTACTCTGCTATTAGATAGTACTGCGTAACGTTTTCTATATTAGACCTTTATATCATGAAGTTGCTATAATAAGGCATGCTTCCTGACAAAACTATGTGATGATAAGATTGCAATGTTCTGATAAACTCCTAATTAACAACTTACGTCACAATGTGTGCCGTGGAAGTGTGAATAGGGTGCAACATGACCATTGCAAAGCAAATGTAGGACATGCATGAAATGTGACAATAACCAATAATAAAACCTAATTGACAAATACTTTGTTTCAGATAGTGCTTGGTTTCATGAATTTTCGCATCAGCTACATGTATATTGAGGAGCAAAAGTAATGTGCGCAATATTTAAACTATATAAATAATCCATTGCATTTTGAGGTAATTTGGTTTTGATAAAGGTGTTATACAACTTGCTAACAAAATTTATATTCTAAGGTTAGATTTAGAATTAAATGCACACAAGCGCACAGAATGTGTATTTGCTTTATTCATATAACTTAGATGACTTACAGTGTGGAAAGTAGCAATAGGTTACTAAATGAACCAGGTTGAAGGCATGTTATCTTGTTATCATACAAACTCCTACAATAATCATAACCAACATTAGGAAATTGCATAACATAGGATATCTGAATAATATGAGGATGAGTAACAAAAGGGCCATATACAGCAGTGCCACAGTGGTAGATATGGTGAGAATGGGCCATATACAGCAGTGCCACAGTGGTAGATATGGTGAGAAAGGGCCATATACAGCAGTGCCACAGTGGTAGATATGGTGAGAAAGCCAAGTTCCAGTTAAAAATATGTATGCAATCATATCATAGCTCCAGCATTATCAAAGCAAAAGTTACATCAATAATTAAATTATTATCAGACAACATCTGATGATGCAAAATTCTGTGGGTGCAAAAAATATTTTTTAAAATGCCCGCAGCCTTTCAGCAGAAAAAGTAGTAACTATACTTTGTCTCTTCACTCTACAGTGCTGAGAATTTTACAATGAGATGTTTAATGTCACCATGATCGGCTACAGAAATCAATGTATGCTATTTGCTTAGAAAATAAATAATTCATGTATACTATATTTTTGTACGAGTATTATTTGCTATCAAGTTCTATAGACAATTATCATTAACACAAGACTAGATATATAAAATTGTTGAATACTGAAGCCTTTGATCAAATCATTTTTAGTATATAAAGTCGTCTTTCATTGGTCATTGCATCATAAATGCATGGCATTGAAGCAATTCATAAGATGCCATCTCCACATGTGTGCGAACAACTATTGTATTGTATCACGCAAAGAATTCTCCGAAAACCATATTATTTTTCCACAAATAAAGTGACATTTGAAAGAATCAAGTATGACTATTCAATAAATAAAAGAGTAACCGAGATAAGGGAAGGTCACGCCGAAACAGATATTAGATTCCTCCACAGAACACACATACTATTATTATTGAAAGCAAAACAAAGGAATATATTTATTTTATCAATATAATATGAACTTTGTGGAGCATGAATCACAGTCACACTTTAGTGCAACTATTTGCTGCTCTGACTCAGAGTTCTAATGACCTGTTATGAGGTCAATGACCAAATAAGCATGAGTATCAATATAAAACTTATAGAATATTGTACAAAAATTGACATTACACCTTACAGGTGGGTTCCAAAATCCACCAGTAAAGGAGTGAGTGTCAAAAGACTTCAAAAGGTTTGGTGTTTCGGCTTGGCCTAAGTAATGTTGACTTTTACAACATCTACCTATATTTCATATCAACCAGTGACAGCAACTGTTAATTTAGAACATGTATGTAGTGCATACTTACAATAGCCTTAAATCAGACATGTTACTGAATGTGGAGTTGTCTATACACGTGACCTGGTTCTGTCTAAGCGTTCTGTCAATGAAAAATATTGTACTATATTGTTAAGATTGTACTATCAGTATAATTCTAATAAAAAATAGAATAAAGATCCATACAGTTATAAATAAATTATACAAGGTGAAACATTTCTCCTAAATGAAAAAGAAAAATGTTCACACAATTTGAATTACCTCAATTTACATTGTATATCTCAGTTTATCACATATTTAGTTCTTTTGCTCAACTGAATCTAGTAAAAACCTGTCTGCGGTTATGCTATTGACTTGAACAATGCATTGTATTTTAATTGTAGTTAAATCTAATCGATAAATTATAATAATTTACTATTTCAACAGCTGAAAATTAGCAATTGTGAAGATAATATTTCAAATAACAGAGATTCTTAAATTATTAATTATTGCTGAAGGCCACTATAATAGGGGTAGATCAAAGAAAAGAGCACTTACAATGTCCTCAAGCCAGCCAGCCCATTAAACATAGGAGCCTTGAGTTTAGTCAGTAGGTTGCCAGTCATCTGCCTGCGTTGGATAAAAATGGTATAATTATACTCAGACTACATTTCATGATAAATATATTCGACTATTCGGTTTTTTGAAGATCAAGTAATATTTAATCTTGAGCAACAAACCATAACAAATTAATGCATGCAATAATTCCGATACATATTTTAATTAAGACAGGAGGGTAGAGTTTCTATGAGCAAGCGTGGGAAACCTTAGGATGGTATGATCAATTTATATACTCCATGCAACTATGAACATTGACACCATTATCACAAGCATACACAGTGCAAATAAACAGACATTCAAATTGATGACACAATTTCATTGTTTTGCTGTCCTTCTGCCAGTTCATCTGTCTCTAGCATGCTGCTGTATATCAACATAGGGGACATAATAATAAATATGATAGTATACTAAGAACACCATATCTCAGCCTGGTGGTAGGTTGAGCTTCGATTGCCCATCCTTATAAATATATAACTAATTATTCTAACCAATTTGTAGCTTAAAGTACATTTACTACTGATTGAATGTAGCTGAGAAAAGAATATCTGGAAAAATTTGTAGCATGGCTCTGATTCAAAGGAGCTATAAACATATTCAGCGACTTATGATTTACTAGACATCTAATATTTATGTGAATGCCCATCACTTACAGTTCTCTAAGTTGGCTGTTGCCTATGAAAGCATTTGCTTCAACCTTAGTTATCTTGTTATTAGCCAGATCTAACTTCTGGAGTTGAGCAAGACCAGCAAATGCCGAGGTAGGAATAACAGTGAGTTGGTTATTGCTCATGGAAAGTTCCGTTGTGAAGGATGGTAAATCACTGGGAATTGTAGTAAGACTTTGAGACGAACAGCGTACTATCGTACCTATATTAACAAAGAATAACATACGTATAAGAAATTTATAATAGATTGACAAAACCTTTTTTATCTTTTTTCTTGCAGTGAATAATAAAATCATAATTTTATGCAGAATTAGTCATGTCAGGGTGTAGACAATAAAATAGTATACTCTTTTGGTTAGGATTCAGGGAAACTTCACCTTTTTTGGTCGAGCAACGTAGATAATCTTAATCTTCATGTGAGGCAATGCCTCAGAGTAATCTCAACACAATAGATAACGTAAGATACGGGATCCATTATATTCTGAACAGGTTTATTGAGCAATAAAACTGGAGGGAGTGGGAGTTCAGCATAATGTGGCAATAACTGCCCGGTTCAAAATGTATAAATGTAAATACCATAATCATAATATGCTAATCATAATATGGTGGAAAAAAGTGTTATGTGGTCATGATGTAAACTTATCACAATCCACTGATGCTAAACAAAATCGAGCTGCAAAATACAATTTTTTGGTTTTGCTATACTTATAGCTACATAATTATACTATAGTTATATGCTGGAAAACAATATGACTGTAATAATAATATTCCTGCATCTTTAAAATTTATAGAAAGTTGGAAATATTGGTAAACTTTCTTACCCTGGCATGTGCATTGAGAGGGGCAGACAGTGTTCATCTCACAAGTAGCCAATAGGGAGTTAGTGTCATGAGATGCGACTCCCCAGCATGAGCTGCTTTCTTGTTTGAGGCTCTCCAGTCTGGTCCTCTCCAAGTTGGCAGGGGTAACGCACTTTGCACCACTAGTCTCTACTGGGTGTTTCAGAAGATATTCTGATATCCACATCAGATTACAATCGCATTGAAATGGATTGCTGGCAAGATGTCTGTAACAATTAAATACAGTCTATTAATTTGAGAGAAAACAACTAAACAAATAACACACGCATTTAATTTATTATGATGTTACATTCATAAGTAAATGGAGCATGAGAGACATTCATATTCTCAATTTATTTCATTAGTTGCTGAAAATGTATAATAATAACTATAAATATAATAATTATAAAATAACTACAAAACTCCCATTTGTATTATCGATATATTAACTTGTTGAGCCATGAAATGCTTTCAAACTTGATGCTATATTTTTTCAGTAAGTAGTTACTGCGCTGATTCAGGTTCATGACCTGTTCTGAGAGTCAGAGGTGTTGAGTTATTTGGCTTGTGCACTCCTCCCACTTGCACCTGTTAAAATGTGCACGGGTAAGATTTTTGAGAATCTGCGTGTGGCTGTCAGTTTGTTTACATACTTGAGTAATTGTATCACATCATACAGCGCTCAAAGAAAACACAAGCGCACTCATGAGGAGGAGTAATGCATATTTTATTATCAGCATCTTGCAATGTGGCAAGAGGGAATATAAATATAAAGACAACAAAGCGGGACACTCAAGAATCAAGTGGTTTCTACTAGCAGCTGATGAACTTACAAGGTTTGCAGTTTAATCAGAGGTTGAAAGGTTCCGTTAACAATAGTCTTGATCTTATTGTCAAACAGTGACCTACAAACATAGAGAAACTTGATTCATTGTCATCTAATCCGGTGGTTCGACAGTCGGTAGCGCAAACAGAATATAGAAGATTTCATCTGGTACTTTGAGCCGTCAATAAAGATGGTTGCTTTTATGCTGGTAATTAGCAAGAGAATAATATCATTTTAATTAAAGAGATATATTTTGCAATCACGCGACTTGGAGTTGTAGTGATGCGGACCGGTGAAATACGGTAATACGTATTTTTTTAATTGCTAATTTTACTATCAACAGAGTATAAACGGTTTAAAGGCCTACCGTTTCTAAACAAATGTTTGGATTGAATGCTCGAGGTTGTGGGCTGGGTGTGTCAGGCACAATACAACCAATCAGATTTTCATCTACATGTACACTGCCACTTTTTTTATATAGCAATTTTTCTTCAACCCAGGTGCGTTATTTCATAGAAAACCACTATGCGGCGATGTCATATGAACTCGTTAGTGTGCTCAATCTATTCTTAATCTCTGAGCATGATAAAAAAATCTACCTGATAACCATCAATTAAAGGCAACGGAAATGCAACAAGGTAATAATATGAAAGCATAATTTGGTTGTATCGTGATTAAGTTACACAATGCTGTGTGCATTATCATTATTATACATTGGTATGTAATAAAGAGGGCATGGCTCGCTGGTATTGTATCCAATGGTGCTCAACTCACTGAACTCCATTACTGCAAAAACTATTAAAAAAATGCAGTTGAGTGACTCAACGCTAGCTTGCCGTATGTAGAATAATGTTTTAAACTACACAATGGACGGGATAGGTAAACCCGACTCCGCATCCTAGTGTGATCCTAGAAGTTATGCTACATTGGATCTGGTTAGATAAATGGAAATTGTCATTGTTTTACTTACAACAAATGTAATTGAGAAAGGCCTTCAAATATATCCCTTCTGAGACATGATAGCTTGTTGGCATTCAATAATCTACAATAAACTCTTTCTGCTTAATCACTGAGTGGCATTATGTTTGTGAAATAATTATATATTACAACTTAAGGCTTCAAATAGCAAAATTTGGCCAAATTTGCAAAGCGTGGGAATACAATATTTTCATGTAATGTAACATACATAAACACAACTAATGTGTTAAACACAATCACAATCATTTCTCGTTACAGCAAATAGGCCATATAATGAATGGAAGCCTGGAAGGTAATGTGTAGGCCTGGCTGAGTGTGAGACCACACAGGTATCGGCATCGTCACTAAAGTAATTAGTCATATAGGCATGTAATAATTAGACGAGATGGAATATACATATCTGATATCTACCACATTGATCTCTAGCTACCTGATGAGCTCGTAGTAGCACGGGTTATCTCTATCTCCGACAGGCCGCTGGATAGAGAGCAATTTGTTACAGTTCACACACTGCACATTGTGATCAAGACAGGACAATATCCTGCTTCCCGTGCAGCCCTGGTGCTGATTGGCTGCTTCCTGATGCATGATTGATAAGATGGCCTGATGGAAGCTTGAGGCCGAGAGTGGTGTTAGAAAACAATGAATACTCACTAGTCACTATATAGTACTTATTAATATAATAATTATGTTGTTATTATTATACACGTGTAACTATAATAAGTTATACAATGTACATACAGTAGTTATGTATTGCGGTGTATTAGTAAGCAATAAATTTATTTACATGCTGCGTACTGCATGCTCCAATTTTCCGGAATACTCACAACATTTGGAGTGAAGATAGTTTAGAAAATAGTCCGGCAGGTAACTCACTAATGTTATTCTCATATAAGATTCTATGAAAAAACAATAATATACATAGACAAACAGACAGGTATGTAGCTAAGGCTATGAGGTCAAATCTCTTTAATAAAATTAAATCGTTGTATATGGGGATCAAGGACCTACTGCAAACAACCGATTAGATACCAATCCCCTTCTCAATCCCCTGTACATTTCCCAAAGCATTATTTCCCAGTTCAAAAAACAATGATTTATTTATTTAATGGTTTATGATGATTATGATCAACATAACATTACATTAGGCCCATCTGTATCTGCATCATTCCATTATTGGTATATTTGTAATACACAGTGATATAGCTTGATCTAACTGTGATAGCTTTGCCCCAGGGAGAAGCCTTTAGGCAATAACACTTTCAAAGCTAGTGTAATCGTGCTGTATTGAGAAAATCTCCTTCACACATCGCTGGGTCTTTACCTGCATCGTAGTAAATTTATAGCCTTGGTTCCGAAGCCTATTGCACAGCCGTGCATTGGAGAGGACAAGGTCCCTGTCCTTTTCCCCACACACTATCAGAAGGTTTGGGAACCCAGGCTAAGTAATATATACTATCAACTAAATAACTTAAGGGAAGCAAAAATTTGCACAAACGATTTGAATTAAATAGTGTTATAAAAGGATAGAGCCCTGAAAGTAGCTTAGACGCACTCAGCAGACCTGGGCATTGCTGACGTATGAGGATCAGGTTACTAGGCCCACTATGGGTCCCCCAGTAATAGGGCTATGAAATTATCAGTAAGCTCTCAGTAAGCATATAAATATACAAATGCAAGAAATAACTGGATTGATTGCTGGTCCTTGCATGCAGAATAAGTTGTTGCTAGTTGTCGTTAGGGAGTTTCTTAGCAGAAAGATTATGAAATAAATTTAATTGGAACTACTGCATGCCTGAAGCTTAATATAATTTAAGACAATACTCACAACTTTCTGAGCCCGGTGAGACCACTAAAAGCACCAGCTTTGACATGTGATATTCTGTTGTTGCTCAGATCGCTACAAAATAAGATAGAGCATGATTTGTGTGTACCTTGCTAATAGATACCAAATATTGAAATGTTAGACCCGCATTGCTAGAGGCTAATATGACAGTTCACCATGACAATAGGGCTTCAAAATTAATGAATTCGCAAAAATTTAAGAGTTATTCATTTTAAACAAAGCTATTCTATTAGGAATGCTACCTACAGTACTGCATTTCGCCATTTGCGACCCAAAAATGTTCAAGTTCCATAACACAGCGTTAGCTCTCTAAATTTTTCAAGGAAATAAAACGGGTGACTGTATAAACCACTCAATATATTAATATTTTGACATTGTTCATATTTTAATATGAATTCCAGTTACTCATTGATTAAACTCCCTGGGTGTTGTGTGTTGTTACAGCTACGCGACTAGAAATATTGCATAATTGAGCCATCTACGAGAGGCGACTGATGGTCGTGATTATGCCCAATAATCATTCATGCCTGCTCATTGATATCAGTATCAATGTTTTTATACTGTTCATAATTTCAGACTCGTCTACACCTGCATTGTTTTCTCTGTTTACTTATTAATTTAAACTTTAACTAGCTGCTCTTAAACAAATTTGTGCTGCACTAATCCAATAACATACTGGAACCATTGAGTTTACTCTATGCGAAACCAGTGAACTCTAAACACAGACAGTGGTGGTGAATAAGATATAATATGTTGCTATAATTAAGCAAAGTTTGTTTGTTTAATTACCAAGAATCAAAGAGTTTGGTATATATGTGGCCTGTTGAAAAGGATATCCTCTTGATAGAGATAATCTCTATATTGATAGCGAGCCTACCTACATAGTATAGCATAGCCAATTTAAACCTTAACAACTACTATTATAGTCCATATGCAAACGTCAATATTGGTGGAATTCTGGTGCCGACTAAATGCTGTGATAATAATAAATAGAAATCATAATTGAAACAAAAACAAGGGCTTAGAACTTGCCACTTGCTATACTCCCATTACAACTGTGTACTAGGCTTATTCAGAAGACTATTCACTTAGGGGTGAAGGTGGGCGTCTGTGGGGGTGGTCTAACATGAGAAAACTATGATGAAAGACTAAATAGACATCGGTTTGAGATGAGAAAGACCTTAGCAGTTGGTATACCTCAAGAATCGGTGATAGTAATAACCAATAATAATGTCTGAACAACAAAACTAAATATGTAAATCTAATACTGTATACTCACAGTGCTCGTAAGTCTTTCAGATTGGAAAATGCATTTTCTGGAATGGAACTCAAATGATTTTGATCCAAACGTCTAAAACAAGAAGAGTAAAACAGTGTTCTCGATCTACAATTGATATATCAGGAAAATTCCTCTACCAGATGAGCTGATATCTGGAACTCTTACTATTCTCTTCCATCTGTCATTGAAGGCGCTATACGCCTTCAATATACGCCAATCGTGCTTGCCTGCCAATAATTAAAATAACAATAAATAGAAATCTATTCCATTTTTTTAACAGAGGAGGTTATTTTTACTGCCCATTTATCAGAGCTTGTAATGTACATTTTGTCACCATCCAGAAAGACGTGTAGCATGATTTCAATGTGTAGCTTTGACAGTAAATACAATAAGTATTAATTGTTCTAAACAAGCGTGCTACGGTATTTGTCCGCTATATTGCGTAAGTAGTACGGTAATCTAATAAGAAATCTTTGAAAATTCTGGGAAACTCACCCGTCCAATGTTGTTTTTACTTGCTGATCAGAATACAGGGAGCAATTCTATGGCTAAGAATGTAAACTTACAGTTCCCTGACATCAGATGGGATATTATCCGGAACAGTGAGAAGTCCGGCATTCCTGCAGTTCACTACCCCACTCACAGTACAATTGCATTTGGCTGGGCACTTTGATATCTTTGGTGTTGACTGGCACTTTATAGGCTCCGTGAGGATCTTTGTGTCTATAATATAACATAATCATTCAATATAAAACTAAATTAATGGACATTAGGATAGAAAAGATAAAAATTGCTTAAATTGATGGATATTGTTCAACAAAGATCAAAGTGCTCTGATAAATTCCAAAAAATATACTGAATGAAGTCGTTATTTATCACAATCATATATAACTTTCTATAATTTGTGTATGTAAGATGTAGAGCTGAATGAGTTAAAGGACACAATGGCGGTATAGCAGAATATACTACCAGCAATAGACAGTGAATGATATGTGGAGACTGTGGTAACCAGAAGCTTTAAACTGGGAAAGGCGATTGCTAACCACCAGCGCAGAGGATGACAGGAAGCACCATTAACATTGATTGGAACCATTGGGTGCCATGTCGTGTTTCTGTGTACAGAACCCGTTAATTACTGCTAATTATCTTATTCTGAGAAGGCTAGACACTGAAAGACAAGTTGTGTGGATTACTCATTTCCAATAGATACACACTGTTTGCATAATAATGTATATTAATAACATTAAAATTACGATTCCAATATTAATTACATGTACAAGTGCAATTATGTGGTTAAAAATGTTGGCCCTTTTTACTTAGTATTTAAAATACATTTTAGACAATGATGCCTGTTTGCATGATAGGAAGAAGAGCAATAGAGCAAATAGATGAGTAGGGAGAATAGTCAACCTATTAAAACTTCCTTCTTACAGGAGTCCATAATTTCTAGTATTATTTGTGTCAGGGTGGTGTATCATGCATGCTGAGAAAAAAAAAACAATGAAATCCATAAATCCTCTGATAACCGATGTATACAGCCGTTTAGTTGGTTAGAATTAGAAGTGAGTGCGATAGAGAGCTGGCGCCAGCTCATGTGACATTTTGCCACTCTAATCTATGCTGCTTAATCACCTCACTCGTGGTGGGATTATTTACTCATCCAGATTAAAAGTGAAACTAACAATAATTTGTCTTGATATATCACTTCCAATTCTGAATAGAAAATGACTGTTGTGATCACATTTTGAAAGTTTATGTAGGTGATTGAGAATTGGAAAGTTTGCAGAATATGCAGGACTGAGTATAACAATAATGATGCATAGTAAAACAGTCTCACTTCAAAAAAAAAAAAATGGTAGAGGGATGCTGCTGGTGGTCTGTGTCCTGGTGCTCAGCTCTCAGCTTTCTATCTTTAAGTCAAAGACAAAGTGACCAAAGTAATATTGGTGGAGAGTGCTGGTAAACAGAGAAGACTTTACACAAGTGGTCAAAATTTGGACTTGATGTTGCACAGTTATGGTGGTAGGCCTACATAGACCAGGGACCCATAGATTGTCTATTGACCGTTGAGCAGTTTTTATACATGGCTCCTGGCTATGATACCCATCATTGAGGCAAATAAATACACTATCTAATTTACCTTATTTAATATTTAGGCTTACAGTGTTCTATTTTATTTTTCATTTATTTACTAAATATGTGGAGAAAGATAGCATCATGCCCATATCTGGTTTGACGGGTATGATCATGTACATGTGTAGGTTCAACTGTACCCCAGCGATATCTTTTGCGTAACGCCTTGATACTCAGATAACGAGGGAAGCATTCTAGCACAATCAAATACTAACGATAACACTAGGTCTATGTCCAATTATTTACCACTTTCACTTTATGCATGAGCTGATAGCTATCACTGCAGTTTCCTGCCAAGGATGATCGGAAACCTGAAAGTGTCTAGTGAGCTATCTTTAGATATCACACCCTAAAGGAC
Organism: Himantozoum antarcticum; assembly: GCA_027564295.1. NCBI lineage: Eukaryota > Metazoa > Bryozoa > Gymnolaemata > Cheilostomatida > Bugulidae > Himantozoum > Himantozoum antarcticum. The sequence goes on from JAOQGN010000001.1 coordinate 575,775, forward strand.
TCCACTTCTCTAGTCAGATGATCAGAGGATTCAGAGACTCTATTCAAGAGAAGCCAAGGCAAGAGAAGACAGAGACCAAGTACTGAGGCTATTTCCTTCGATGAGGACATGCATATATTATTTCATTCCTACATATTTTTGATGTAAAACAACTGTGATAATGATGATGGCAGCCTCTATAGATTTGATTGATGTTAGTGCAGTGTGAGAAATGAGCTGTAATGCAGCGAAAGAGAACGAATCCCATAACTACAGTAATTGTAGGGTACAAGGTCAGTTTCAGACACGGAGCTTCAATTCTATGTTCCCTCTACGACTTTGATACATGCTCCAATTATATCTATCAATAATAATGTTCTGTTGAGGCTAGTATATACAGGTAACAGTCTCATTTATTATAGGCAACTAGTAAATAATTATATCTACGTAAAACACTGTTATATTAAATGAACATTTTAATATATATATATTTGTCATGTTTGTTCTGGCAGTAATATAAGTGCTATAGCACTTTTTTCCAGAAAAAAAATCTCAAAGCAAAAAATCTCAAATCTCTAATAAACTCAAAGTATTTCCACACAATGCATTAGACTGGCTAGAGGCTGTATAGTAGGCCTGAAGAAATTATCACTCCAATTCCGTGCCAAACGGAAAGGGTGAAAATTGGTGTCATCTACAAAATGACAGTTACATTTATGTATTATTTATGTATAATATGTGAATGTCATTACCATGATGCAACAAAGGAATTCATCCAGCTGGTATGCTGAAAACACTATTACAATGGTGCAAGGTGATAATCACATAATTATGATAATGGAATAAATTAAGCAACTGTGGTTTTATGCATTCAAATTACTCAAGGCAATTAATCTATGGGAGCAATTTGGAAACGTTAAGGTAATGATACCGCAAGGGCTGTCAGTATAGTGTCAATAATGACAGCATCCTAGGCTGTCAGCTACCAACAGCCGGCTGTCGGCTACCAACAGCCAGCTGTCGGCTACCAACAGCCGGTAAGTAATGTTTCACCTTTAGGAGGTAGTCAATTTGCGTTCACTATAATATGTCTAGCCTCTGTGTCATAAAATTCCTGCAGATTGCCGCAAAGTTGCCTACCTGAATATTAGGTTTGATTCTGACAATGTTGACAGGGTAATCATCATTTGGTAAAAAAAATCTTATGATCTCTAGTAATCGGTTGGCAACCTGTTTCTTCTGTTTTATACTAACCTGTACACTTAAATTCATTCTGTTCTAAATCAATCATCACACTTTCGCGCAGTTCAGCGGGGCTGGAACATTTGGTGAATCTCGCCAATCGTTTGTTCAACTGTAATATAATATAATGGAAAATATTAGTCTTTAGTAACTATTGCTTATTAATAGCAGCTGATTGGTGACTGCCTGAGAGGCGTTACATTGTCAGATCAAGAGCAATGGACCATCATAGCATACAAGATTCTCAGAAACAAATATGATACGGAATTCTACCTCACAGATTTCTTTGAACAGCGTGTGATAATTTCATTCCTCAATGAGGACTTCCATGGGAAACTTCCATGTGAAATTACCACTGGCAATATTAATAGAAGAGAGTCAATGATACAACGCCATTTCAAAAACACATGTGTTTTTTTAAATGTGCCATTTAGACATTGTGTGAGTAAAATTTGTAGGAAAAGCCCTGCGATCAGAAGGTTCCATATCTACATGTGGTATGTGCATCATCACGACTGATTTTAAGTCGATTAAAATAAGTGTTGTACATGTATAACGTGTGAAAGAAATTCAATAAAATATGCATCATAGAAAGTGGAGATACTTGATAAGTGTAGGGTAATTCAGGCGGCCATTACTACCACTAAACATCTAATATATCAATAAATCTACTTTATTGCATCCATAATAATAATTAGCTTTATTGAAAGTGTTCAGTTTCTATAATAAAGGATTAATCCAGGCCATACATTAAATTAGCCGCATTTTGGCACAGCGTTGGCTTTTGCAATACATGATAGAAAGGTGTCATGTTCCCAGTTGATTAACTAATTACGAACAGTAATTAAATTTAAAAAATATTATCAATGCTATTAACAACAGTTAAAATATATAAATGGAAATGAAATATGTTTTTAGACGTAAGCAAAAATTGTTGAAGTGTGGAAGCTTGACATGCCACTATCTCAGTGATATTAACCAATCCAATGGCCCATGGTAGTAATAAAATCTTAGCTTTACCTTCAACCATCGAGCAAGCCACGCCAAGTTGCAATCGCAATGAAATGAGTTGTCAGAAAGTCTGAGAATCCTTAGATTTGTGGAGCGGTCAAACATATCAGCAGGCATAGCGGTCAAGTTATTACCATTGAGCGAGACAATCTCTAGTTTGGGGGCGTCGCCCAGAACCCCAGTCTCTAAGCAAGACAAGGAATTGTGATCTAAATACCTACAATGATAAAGAAAGGAAAGTTCAAACATTATTTGAAGTGTGTCAGTTGCGCACACAAATAAAATTTTCACACCTGGCTGAGATATTGGAGGTGTTTATTGTAGTCAATTAACTGTTTTATCACCCTATCTTCGTACTTTGATGTGAAGGAATGTGATATTATGATATGAAACAATTACACAGCATAGTGCTAGTGTAGCAGACTGAATTTGTTTCTCTTAAACGCTGGCGCCTTTAATTCAACTGCCCATGCAGTTAATGGTGTGACACAATTACCCTTTTAATAAATTTGAGATGTCCCACAGATATTATTATAACGTGGTAGTTGAAGAATTCAGGACAAAATTATAGCGATTATGATGTAATCATAAAGCTGGATGTATGCATGTAATAATCTAGAAACAACTGTACTATTAAGGTGATACTGTTATAGGAAGATTGGAAGCATCCTGCCACCCTCCAGTGGTCAGGACTTTGTGGTTTGGTCAGGATAATACAACTGCAACTGTCACGCATAAATATGGAACTTACAATTCAGCAAGCTTGTTCAGGCCTTGCAGTGTAAAAGCTCTCAGCGAGTGGACTTGATTACTGCTAACATCTCTGTATAACAAAAATAACAACAAATCATGCTCTGCGTTATGGCAATATGTGACAGGGATGAACTATAGGCTGACAATATGCTGCCGCAACGTCCTCCCACAAACAATTGAGATAGCATATCCATGCATCCAAAGCAGTATCCAGCTATAACAGTGGTGAAATTGGGCCAGTACGATTTTAAGATTCAGAAAAATATTTATCAAATCTTGCTTTTCTTTTGAAAAATATAGTGGATGTATCCCGGGAAACATATAAATTACAACTAACACAATTTTAAGTAAAAAATACAAGCAGAGTATCAGGTTTCTTCGAAGCATAAACTCAGCAGGATGAAATTTTAGTTGTTCCAATTCTTACTCAGCTTTTGTTATTAACTAACCATAAATATAAAGTCATGTCTGCCCAGTCTGCTAAAATCTCTCCAGTGGCTACACTTTGTTCAATGAAATAGTATTTGATATGATTCGGATTCGTCTATTCTTGTCCGCTAGTGATTTTTGTTAGTTTACTAATAAACAGTTTCAAAGAGTTGAACAAAAGAAACAATAGCAAGTGATTAAAGAAAGTCACAACTGCTGCAGATCACATATCTTAAGGTCTTGACAATAATTTATGTGTTCACACGTATTAAGCCTTTATTTGCCCAATGCATGTAAACCTTGTGCACACAAAAACTAGTTGTTTAGAGCACCTTCATGTCCCATTGTTTGCTTATGGATAAGAAAAACATATAGCTATGCACCTGGCATATTGTGGATGGGTCAATGAATGAGAAGTATAGAAATTCGGAAGCATACAGTTGCCGCCCTGGGCTGTACCAGTAAACAACCAGTCGGGAGTATCAACACTGTCAAATTTGGAGACGGAAAATATATCTACTCTTGCAAAATTTGATTAATCATTAAAGATGCAAAGTTTTAATTTATTAGCAGTAGTTAGTACAACAGTTGCCATGGTGATCCGCCTCATTGATGATATTTTTAGTACCCGCTGAACACTTTCTATATTATTTATACATATCTGTGGATTAATGAGCTGGTGCAGTTCCCTGGTGCAGTGAGAACCAGAGGGAATTACTCAGAAGTAATTTATGTCTCATATATATTCACATTTGTGTAGACAGGAAACAGGGCAGGCACATTAATTAGGTACAATCACACAAAATTACATAATTGTTATGAAAGAATGTTATTATTCTTCCTTTCCTATAGGTGATCTAACACCAAAACACTGCTCCTCTGTAATTACTGTATAGTCTTTATAATTGGTGTATATAATTGGCTGTTTTCATTACGGTTGGTTACTACCAAGGTAACCGGTAGAAGGTAACCGGTAGAAGGTAGCCGGTAGAAGGTAGCCGGTAGAAGGTAGCCGGTAGAAGGTAGCTGGTAGCTGGTAGAAGGTAGCTGGTAGAAGGTGACCAGCCTATGCTCTGACAGAGCCTTATTACTACGCAAACCCTAACCATGACTACAAATTAGGGATTCTAGATTTTTTTCTATATATCCATATTAATATCACTATAATTATTTCGTATTACTTGCTGGAAAAAATATTTTAGGTTTCATAATATAGAAGATTGGCATGCTGATGACATGAAAATGAAAAAAGAACAGTTTATTTGTATTACGCTTCATAAAATAATAACGATTTCTTCTAAGCGCTTATATAAATTTTTTTAATAATAATGATAATAATACCATTATGATGCCCTTAATGTTACTATTCTCTAAGCTGTACTAGTGTAGCCTACTGCCATGTTACTTCACCTGGGTTTGTTAGTATATCACCAGATCTCGCTATCTAAGTCCCCAGGTATTGATAGATTTATAATCGGGTCTACTTGCAAAGTGTAAGGGCCTACATGAAATATCGATATTGTTATGCACCGGTACATGGTCAGTCAATATATATCACCAGGTGACCAGTATATATACATCACCAGGTGACCAGTAAATATACATCACCAGGTGACCACTATATATTTATCGTTTGCTCTAGATTTACACCTTAAAAGTGTTTATTAAGAAACATAATTTAAGCCCACACCTTATCAGCATGGTTAACACTAATACTTACAGTCTTGTCAGTTGTGGTGTGTTAGCAAACAGGAAATCAGTCAGTTCGGTCAATCTGTTCCGATTTAGCCTCCTGAAACAAATAGAAGCATGGTCAGATCATTGATGTACTTTGGGTCAGGTGACTAAGCTCGGTTCTTTAACAATCATGCTACTTAAGGCTCTATTGTACGTTTATAAACATATGTACATATCGTGCAGTATTTAAGTATAAAACACTACATAAAGTCTTGTTGACTTGAAATATCTCAAGTTTGTAAACAAACTCAGCTGCTACTTCAGAGTTCAGTAATTGTCTATCAATACTTAATCCTATTCAATTCTGTCCCAAAGGCAACAAAAACATGTAAATATCAGATGCTGGCGAACTGTTTCTGCATCTTCTTCAAATGAAATTGTAAAAATTATAATAAGTATAATTTATAAGTGGACTGGATCACATTTATTGTAGTGAGACTGAGAAGTCTGCATAATAGTAGTAGCCGAATTATATGCCAACTCATTTTTGACCATCCAACTTTTGACGACGAGAACATTCATTTTCGTCTTTCACATTTCACTCATTACAAAACATGAATGAACCACTCTAAATGAATGAAAACTCTTAAACAAATTTGTGCTACACGCAATAATTAAGTAATTGTAAGGATTTGAGAAGCCACAAGAGTTTGATCTAAGATTGACGATGGCTGGGGGAATCTATAAACGCTCTTGATGTCGCTCTTATATTGCTACCGAGTATTCATAAGTGCAGAGAGCAATTGCTCAGTTGCTATGACTACTATAACAACATTGTCCCAGATCTCTAACAACACATTATATCATACAGATGATGAAGTGCTAGTGACACCTAACTAGTACTATTTACGTGACAAAGTTTGTATGGCCTTGTATTGGTGTGCAGACTATTGGCTTGCAATATAAGTAACCAGGAAGAGAAACAAATGGCAAACACAAATATTTTTACAACCATCAAAGCCTCTGCCAAAATTTACTAATCGCATAAAAATAAACATCTATTATTTTGCGTTTATGTTGCAACATGACCATAACAACAATTTGGGGTTGGTGGATTCGACTCTGAGAGGCCGACCAAGTTCAGGAGATGTTACTACCTTGATAACTTAACACTATTTTATTCAGAGTCATTGAAATTTAAGACAATGCTGCATTGATTGAGTGCTTATTGCGTGACAAGTGACTCAATACTACTCTAAATGAGTTTTATAGGTTACGCTCTATGAGTCTAAGCAGTATAATTTTGCTGTGTGCCACATGAATCTATCATCATTGGAGATTCATTAGACACATGCAAAAATGAAGGAAATCTTGCTATTTCCTAAAGGCATTTTAATCTGGCAAGCTTCTGCTTAAAATGATATATCACTAAAACAATGTACATTTTGACTTTATGTACTAATTAAAACCCATTAATCCAGGGAGTTATCTTTTCAATTAGAGATAGCCATAATGGGCTATAATCACCAGTTAGGTGCAATGCAAGTGTCAATAGATTATTATTATTAGTAAAAAGTGAGTTTTGTAATAATCAAGCCTGTCTCTGAAAGTAGTGGAATATTAGGGTTGCAACACGCATACCACTAATGCCAGTTGCCATGCATTGTTTTTATGAAAACATATTGGCAGAATCTATAATGCCAACAATCCTAATGCATACCAAAGTATCTGAATTGATGATTTTACAACTGACTTCCTTTGTAAAGCCACTATAATTTGATGTCTGTATTCTTCAATGCAAAATTCTCAAATGCATTAAAAATAGTAGCGCTCCAAAGTACAGACATTTAATAATAAACATTCTCAACAGTAGCATTGTTTCCCGAAATGTTGGATATCAAGCTTTGTTTCCAACCATAACGTTTACAACCAAGACTCTTATGATCAGAGGCACAGGTTAACAAGCATTTCATCAAGAGGTGCCTCATCTTGCATTGACATGACAGGAGTGGCAAGGTTGCTGACATGTGAACACTTTGACAGGTAATGCATAGATTAGCAGCAATTGACAGCACTTACAGGTTCTGTAGACTGACTAAATCATCGAATGCCCCAGGCTCTATTGTTTCTATATTATTATCCAACAGTTGCCTAAAATAGAGCTAAAACAATGAAAATTGCAAGCTTAGAGCTGGACTATTTAATCAGATTAAGATCTACATTGACATACAGTAAGGCTCAGTGATGAGGATATAATTATATAATTATGAGCCTTGACTGCTTTGATTGGTCAGAAAGTTTAGAAGTCTGGATATTTCTGGTGAAAAGGTAAAAAAGGGAGATTGAGGTTTACCCAGCTTAACCATGGCCTCCTATAAGTCACATAAAACAATTAAGGGTGAAAATATCGCAATAATACAACGTAGTGACTATTTATATGAGTTATTGAAGAGCAAAGTGATTGTTGTGTAGCATAAGTGTAACTTGTATAAATAATACACACAGCATGAACCATGGGAGACCAACCAGCTTCCTGTTGTGTTATGTAATAACACCATGTATGTTACATCATTAATGGAAATACAGAACTATAGAACCTAGAAATGAGGCAGGCATCATCATTACAATTAGCTGATTATGTGATTAGTTATCCCTAATTGTGCAAATTACATGCCATGAAGAGTGGTGAAAATATCTTGAAAATATGAGCAATATTACTAGAATACATTTTGTAACCTGTAAAAGGTAAATAATAAAGGCCAACATTATAGTATGCTTACAAAATACGGAGCTTGTTAAGTCCGGAGAAATAATCTTTCCTGATTACTGTTATATTATTGCCTTGTAGATCGCTGTAAATAATTAATAATATTATAATAAATTGACATTTTATACAAATAGTAGCATGTAATTATACGCAAAGGTTACAAATAAATGTCACACTTGATACAAGGGAAGGCTTTTATTGCTTAAAACAATCACACCATGAGAAAGGAAAAGGCAATATCAAGTATATGCCACTCTTAAAGTCAAGTATTCTACAATCAATCTACACACAAACTACTTATGCTCAAGTTAAATTGAAGTTGCGCTCAGTATTATACACAATGAAAACGAAGATATTGATGAAAGTATTTTAATACAGCAAGCTGGTCAATAAACTAGAAATTAGCTGATTGTAGGCAACGGAATATATCTCTGTCTATGCACGACCAGGCAGCTAATTGTAAGTAGACATGCTACTGTGACAGCTATGGGAGCCCACAAATTCAGAGCCAACTGCTCTATATGACATGAATTACTATGGTTTGTGTTCAAAGCAGTAGCAAATGCAATATACAATCATCACTTGTCAAGTTATGCATGTACATAATAGTTTTACCAAATTTAGCAATTTTTTGCGAGTATTCGTAATTAACTGACATTAAAAATATATCTGTTGACGCTACGATAATTCCAATTGTCACAAAAAAAATGCTATTGCTTTCACAAAATTGTTTGCTGTTACTGCAGGTTAGTACAATAAAGAGTACAACAATAATCTCGTTTCACATTACTACAAATATGAATTAAATGTTAAAAGATTCAATGAGTCGCAAACAAATTTTGGGAATATTATATTGTACTCACAGTGCCTCAGTGTCAGGATCTATATCAGTTGGTACTCGAGTAAATCCTTTAAAGCTGCAGTCAACACTAGCTTTACCACATAAGCATTTGGTAGGACAAGAAATATCTCCCTGCACACAATTAATCCAATATAATAGAATAATAATCCACAGTGTGCTAGTCCAAGCCATGTCTGATCTTTACAATAATGCGTAAATATATCTATGATAAAGTTCAAAAATGCTTTCACAGTTTTGTTACTATTTATTTCATATGCTACATCTACCAGATCAATGACACCATTATCTCAAGTTTATTGTTATCCAGTCTGTACGATTCAGTACCGTAGTATTTTATGTATTGAATATGGCTTAGCAATTATGCTATTTTACTACACTGGCCATTCAATAGATAACCTTTGACACAGCCAATCACAGCACAGATAATATTGCTAGGGGAAGAAAACTCCAAATCCATTGATTGAATTGATATGAACTAATATGAAGCCAGGACCTGAATTCTAATGAAAATATGGCAAATGTAATGATCATTGGTTACGGTCAGAGTCAAATAATAGAGGTATAGTACATAGTAGGATATTAAATAAGATTGTAAGAGATGTTCATAATTAATAAACAACAACATTTATAACAGATGTATTAATATTAATGCTTTTGTGCAGAAATTATGTCAATCAAAAAACGTAACAATTTAACAAATTATTTTTCACATTTTAAAGATATTAGTCGCACTTTATAAATTGCATAATTGATCAATGATTACGCTTAAAACAAAATCAATTATAATTTGTGTAATAACTTTTACTTCAAGATATTGATGGACAACTTGCATTTCTACTGCACAATTTGTTATGTCAGATATTAAAGCACACATAGATCATGGTGGTGAAGATAGATTTATGTCGTACAATTGTGCATTGAATTTCAATTTTGTTACTGTTACTATTTGTTACCAAAAATTTTGCTACAGATTCTGATAAATTCAATGCTACTCTTTATTACTGTAAGGTAACATCATGGCAGTCCATTACTATTTCATATTCACAAGCTGAACTAATGCTGCAAATGTCTTATGAAATGTACTACAGGAGCTGAGGAGGACCCTGAGCAAGGGATCAAGGATCAACTGAGGATCAGGAGAAGTGAAAGGGTGATGAGAATGCACTACAACTGGCAAGAAAGTGTGATAGTAAGCTATATAATTATGATAGCCCTCACAAGACCCCACGGAAAACCTTTTTAGGCTGGAATGACCTTTAGCAGCTGCTGATTGAGTAAATAATCAGAATAATCCAAATAATTTTAATGAACCTGAGAAACATATCAAAGCTTTGCAACATAGAGCGAGTCTCTAGATAGCGATGGACTTTACATAAAAATAAAGTAGTTATGAAATGAAGTCTACAAGATCTAGGGTTACAGCTTTGGAAGCCGATCAACAATTTCCTAAAGCTAACCACATAGTTTACATATGATCACACAGAGAATGATGATCCATCTTTAAGTCATTCTGTCAGTATTGATAAGAAGTGATGAAATTAGGATGACACATTTCACAGATAATACCAAATTCCCATTTGCCATTTCATTCCTCACCTGGTAGGTTAACTTGCAACTTTGTAATTTAGGTCTATAGACCTAAATTACAAGGTCACAACAAACTTTAATTAATTCTAGTATAATGACTTGCATTATGCAAATAGTCCAGATTATGCAAGGTAAATTAAATAAGGGCAGCTAAATTGGCAATAGAACAAAATCATACTCCTGTGAAAGACCAAATAACTATGTCTAAGAAAAAGATAAATTTTTGATACGGGTAGCAGTTCACCACATACGCCATTCTTACCAAGTATTATAAAGTTTTATGCATAAGGTGTCCAACTATGCTGATAACTACTGTAAGTCAGCACTATTGTGCTTTAAATGGTGCAATTCCGATAAAATAACTCATTGTTTTTATTGCAAACATTGTAATATTATCAAGTGCCTGTATTTTTTTTTATACCAAAAATGTAATATTAGTAAATATATCTAGAGCTAAATATTATAGATGAACATTCAAGATAATTATATTGTTTTGTTACGATATAATAATTATATTCTGTAGATAGATTGCTACAGGAGTACAGGTAATAGGAGATATAGGTAGGTAGGTAGATAGGTAGGGAGATAGATAGGTAGATAGATAGGTAGATAGATAAGTAGATGAGTACGTAGATAGGTAGGTAGATGAGTAGGTAGACAGGTAGGTAGATGAGTAGATAGACAGATAGGTAGATGAGTAGGTAGATAGATAGGTAGATGAGTAGGTAGACAGGTAGGTAGATAGATGAG